>JAAEAF010014724.1:0-198195 GCA_011037195.1 Triatoma infestans | reverse complement strand
GGGGGCCGGGCAATATGCTTTCCTCAAAAAAGTCTTCTTTTTTTTTTAGTTTATTTTCTGCCATTGATATAACACAGAGTAAACATTTAGTAAAAATTGCATGTTTGAAGAAAATTAGAAAATTATGTAAACTGCAGCAAGAGAAGTCGTGAAAGTATTTTACTAAAATTATAAGAATTTTCAGACTCTGAAATTCATACGAGTGTTTAATTTCAGAATATTTTTTTGCTCTTGTCAGAGTGCGCTAGAAGTGTAAGGAAGGGGGCCAAATAAATTACCAACGGAATGTTGTTCGCTGCTCTCAAGAGGAGTTAGGGCGCCACCCCAGTCCAGATTCTGGGCGTGGTTCTTGATTACTTAACCTACAAGTTCCCAAACTTCAAACCTCAAACCATTTCACTATACTTGGAAATATATATTCCCAAACCCTTTAAAGCCCCCACGTACGGCTTAATTTTAAGTTCTTTTCATTTTAAAGAACACATAATTCCCAGTTTTAATTATTTTTTTTTGTAGATCGAAGTTTTTTCCGAGCTAAGTTTAAATTAAGGAATGGAAAAGGATGTTACTTTAAAATCATTTATTTATGTATTATTGAACATTGATTACTATTATTGACTTCATTTGTAACACCCGATTTCGAGGGAAAGGAAAGAATCGCAAAATGATTATAATTTAAATAGAAAAGAATGGTATCAAGGCGCCCCTAGTAGATCGATGTGAAATCAATAGTTAGTGGTGCTATCAAGTACTGCGCCCTTGAGGCCCTGTAGGGAACTATTTCTTACCTCTGAATGCGTAGCGTCTCTTGTCGGCCATTGCTGAGCTGAACTGGTAATGGTGTAGACTGCTATTTGACGAGAACGAAATAAGTTCATAAGAGTTGTGAAAGGTGAATTTCCCTGTTTGGAGAAAGTTGTGGTTGAAGCAGTAACGCATTCATTTCCTGTGGGAGATATTTAGAAGTAGCTTTCGTACCGGTAAGTGGTTTCCAGAATAATTTAAGTTAGGGTTGAGGTAAGACCTCATGGTAATTAGCGTCCCAATTTAGTTTCAGATACCGTTCAGATACCGTCTAGATACAGTTCCGATACCGTTTAGATCCAGATTCAGATATAGCTCTAGCTCCAGGTTTGAGTCCAGCCAGTATTGCATCAGGGAAGATAATCTTCATTACGTCTCTTTCTTCTCTCGAACCTATGGACGCTCTCTCTAAAGAGTAGCTATACATGCACATATGTACCAGTTCGGATACGCTATCGCTTATAAATAATTATAGGGTAGTCTGTTTGGAGTATATTCAGATGCCCAAAGAGTATCGCGAAGGCTGCGAGTAGGCAGGAAAAGTAATAATTTCCGGTGTATAAAACACTTTGGAGTTGTATAGAGTCAAGTTGTGAGTTTATATTTATATATATATAGATATAGTAGGGTAAAAAGACCGGTTCTGGCGCAAGGGCTACGGAGCCAAGTCTTTTTTGGGGGGTTGCAAGAACGCCGCTGCCATCATCCAAATCAATGAGCTTAATTCAAAGATGACGTCATCCGATGGCTTTAATTATCATTCAATTCGAAGACTATTAAATTAAAAATAAATTATATATTAAATTATAAATATAAATAAATTATAAATAATTAATAAAATATATATTAAATTATAAATATAAATAAATTATAAATAATTAAATAAAATGAGATAAAAAAAGTTGTTTTACCTGGAATCGAACCTTAATTTTTGGGTTAGAAGGCGGTAATGCAACCCACTAGACCAAAGTGGCCACTTTGTTCATATGTAGAAATGATCTCGCCTATAAATTTACTGTGGAGTGCCCGTGCGTGCGTTGCATGTTCCATGTAGTTGTTTAGCTTTGTAGTAGTTTTGTTCAAATAATCATAAAAATTTAAACAAGTTTTTATTTTTTTTTTAATTTATTACTTCTTACACCTAATAACTATAGTACGTATTCTTTTGTAGTTTTCTTTAGATCCTTATACCTCACCCACCTACTTCTCCGTCATATCGTTTCCCTCCCTCTCTCTCTCTCTCTCTCTCTATATATATATAAAATATATACACAGACACCTAAAGAAAGGCTCCGCCCCACGAACCCCAGGCCAGGGTTCATTAACCTGTATTTTTCCATTCGTACAGAAGTTTATTAACCTCTATTTATGCACAATGTTTGCAATATAATTTCTAATTATAATATATTTATTTATTTTTTTTTTTTTAGACAGATACTTATGTAAGTTTTTTGGTAAACAATAAACTAAAACTTAATCTATGGTTCCTTCTTATACAACATACTTATCTATTTTTATCGATCAAGTATATTGGACATTTAATACAGTATATTGATTTATGAGTCACTTACCTGTGTAAGGTTTTTGATAAGCAATTACAATTTAATTTCCATTTTCCTTCTTTAAGAAAAATCTATTCAGCCTATTATACCAAACACACCGAGGACAGCCGAACTACAGAGCCGATAATAACCGAACAGTCCTTATTTTTTTTTTTTTTTAAAAGAAAAAAACACATTACACAATCATTTGTAATTAAGTTGTCCAAGTTTTCTAATAGTCCAAATCGTTCGTTAGTAGGTTTTACTTTTCTTCCATAGAGCTGAGAAACACTTAACACTTGTGCGAGCCCATGTTGTCTCTGCCGATGACCGATTAACACTTAATTACAAAGGACTCCACTATGAGTTAAATCTCCACTTTCCTTTTTAAGATAATTTTTTGTTTGTTTATCGATCAACTATATTTATAGAATCTAATATATCGTTTTCTTTTTGGTACTGCTTAAAGTCGTTGGATCTGTTATCTAACGCAATGTACGACGAAATAGTTAATAATATGTTTTGTCGAACTAATTGTTTATGCAATTAAAGAAAGGGGGAAAAAAAAAAAAAGCTAGTGTTTAACCAGAGATTTAATAACTGTTGTATCTCAATTTACGGATCAAATTCCACATATTTAATCACTTTTCTAATCTAAAACGTACTCAATTTACACACATATTTCCGTCAATTCTTGCAAAGAAGAGATGTAAGTTTTCGGTTAGAAATGTAGAAAGTGCCTTTCTTACAAATTGACATGTAAGAAATAAAAGTAAGAATAGCGATTTATACGTACATATTAAAACTAGTAATTGAAATGGAACTTATATATTTTTAAACACTTTTTATTAGAGCAAAAGTAATTTTCTCTAGAGATAACTACTTACTGTAAGTTTGCAGTTAAAATTGTAAAAGTCGAAAGTGCGTATCTTAGAGCTTAACATGTAAGAAATAAAAGCAAGAATTGCGGTATATACGCATTTATTAAAACTAGTAATTTAACTGGAATTTATATGTTATACATGTTTAAACACTTCTTATTTGAGCAAAAGTAATTTCTCCCTAGAGATAGTTTGCGGAGTTTCGCAGTAATATCTTACTACAGTAGTATTTTTCTGTAGTCTTTTTACAGGAGTAAGTCTAATTCCACCACAGTGGAAAGCTGATCCTACACAGATAATGTAATTTCCAAAAAAAAAAAAAAATCTATCGAATTAATTGTTTGTACAATTAAACAAATTACTTAAAGAAAGGAAAACTTAGTGGAACCAGTAGTCTTTTTATCTCAATTTAGGTACAAAATACCCCTACATTTTTGCAATCTAAGAAGCACTCAATTTACGTACTTAACTCCCCCCAAAATAGTGATCAGTTTCCAATTTAACTGGTAAATGAATTATTCTCTATTTTTGTAATCTAATAAGTATTCAATTTACATATATAATTCCAATAGAGAATTTAATAAATTAATGGGATTTATACCATACCTAGATAGAAGTAACTTCCTTAGTGAGTAACAGATTGATATTCGCTCCTAGAGTTATGGATGTGCAAATGACGAATGATTAGACAGTAGAGAATGTATTGTGTTAAATGTCTTTGTTCAGGTCAAAATGTAAAATTACTGCACAAAGCAAAGTTGGACTACAATTAAATCTGTCGAATAACCAAGAAAAACAAAAGATATACAAAAGAATATATTGCACTAAAACATTCGTAAGTTATCGTATTGTGAATTGGAATAACAGTTTTGCTAGTAATTTCCAAGTTCTTTCCTCAACCTTTCTAAATATGTAACAACTTCTTCTGCAATCTTACATTCTTAAACAGGCATAGGATATTATGCGCTAAAAAACATGTTACTTTTTAATAAAAGAATATTGGAACAAGTTAAACCATTATAAGTTTCTAATCTGGGGAAATGATTGCATTATATCAAAATTCGAAATCTTCTGTTTTGTAGCCATTGTCTAATGTCTATTAGTCCAAGAAAAACACAGATATACATTAGAATATAAACATATATTGCACTAAAACATTCTTAAGTTATCGCATGGCAATTATTGTGGATTGCAATAACAGTTTTGCTAGTAATTTCCAAGTTCTTTCCTCAACCTTTCTAAACATGTAACAGCTAAGAAATAAATTTCTAATCTGGGGAAATTATATCCGAGTTCGAAATCTTCTGTTTTGTAGCCATTGTCTAATGTCTATTAGTCCAAGAAAAACACAGATATACAATAGAATATAAACATATATTGCACTAAAACATTCTTAAGTTATCGCATGGAAATTATTGTGGATTGCAATAACAGTTTTGCTAGTAATTTCCAAGTTCTTTCCTCAACCTTTCTAAACATGTAACAACTAAGAAATAAGTTTCTAATCTGGGAAATTATATCCAAGTTCGAAATCTTTGTTTTGTACCCATTGTCTAACGTCTATTAGTCCAAGAAAAACACAGATATACAATAGAATATAACATATATTGCACTAAAAACAGTCTTAAGTTATCGCATGGTAATTATTGTGGATTGGAATCAGCTTTCCTCAACCTTTTTAAACATGTAAACAACTTGTTCTACTGTCTTACATTCTTAAACAGGCATAGGAAATTATGCACTAAACAATATGTAACTTTTTAATCGAAGAATATTGGAACAAGTTAAACCAATGTTTGCATAGTATAGGAAATGGGAAATGATTGCATTATATCCAAATTCGAAATCTTCTGTTTGGAATTTAGACATTTCTACCAACACTAACTTCTATTAGTCCAAGAACAACACAGATATACACAGAATATAATACAGTATATTGCCCTAAAAAAAGTCTTAAGTTATCGCTTGGCAATTATTGTGGATTGCAATAACAGTTTTGCTAGTAATTTCCAAGTTCTTTCCTCAACCTTTCTAAACATGTATCCCTACAACTTGTTCTACTGTCTTAAATTGTTAAAACAGGCATACTGATATTATGCACTAAAAAATATGTTACTTTTTAATCGAAGAATATTGGAACAAGTTAAACCAATGTTTGCATAGTATAGGAAATGGGAAATGATTGCATTATATCCAAATTCGAAATCTTCTGTTTGGAATTTAGACGTTTCTACCAACACTAACGTCTATTAGTCCAAGTACAACACAGATATACACAGAATATAATACAGTATATTGCCCTAAAACAGTCTTAAGTTATCGCTTGGCAATTATTGTGCATTGCAATAACAGTTTTTACAATTTTTCATTTTTGCAATAACTTTTCCCAAAATGTAACACAATCTAGAGTAATAAAGTACAAAACAAGTTTTAAGCATATGCATAGCATTTCTCAAATGTGACACGATCTAGAGTAATAAAGTACAAACCCATTGTTGCGCATGCGCATAGCATTTCTCAAATCTAGAGTAAATTGGTATATTAATAAACAGAAATAGCACTTTTAGGAGACAACCTAACCCCCCACCTCCGCCTCAAAGGTGCCTAAAATGCATTTTCCCAGAGAAATATTTCAAATAGGTAAAATTGGATGGTTGCGTTGCTATTCAACTACCCAGTTTCAACTACCATTCCAAGGTCACATCTATCCCACACCACAGACCACTAGACAGCTAAGGTTATTACTATTTTATTAATAATTAGGTTCTAAAATAAATAAAAAAAAACACACACAGGAATACATTTAATCACATTTTTATTGGATTACATATATTTTATTTACAAAAAATATTAAACACAAAAGACAGATCTTTCTTTGTTCTTACTAGGAGTAGTTTTAAGTTTGTCTATTTTTATTTTTAAGTTATAATTTAAATCTATTCTTAAATCTTGTATTTCTTTTTCGAACCAGTAATTCGATATATACAATGTATCCAAATTTTCGAACTGTAAGATATATCTAATTTTGTTTCTATATTTTATTTGTTTTAAGGCGTTAACAACTTTTTCTGATCCTTCTTCCAACTGTTCCAATCGTCCACACAGTCCAATTTTAACATTAACTGTTATTTCCCCCATTCTTATAGTATTAAATTGATACATATCCTTTATGTGGCAAGATTGCTGCTCCTCCATTACACCATTTTTCCATAAGTTTGAGTAAAACTTAAAATCCTCTATCTTTGCAAATGTGTGACCATTATACGTAGAAATTCCATTAGTTTTAAATTCTGCAAATGGTTTTCCTGTTGGTATGTGAACAATAGCTAAACCGTTACATGTAATTACAACGAAACCCTCGGTTTTAAGTTCATCGATTTGGTCAAATATATTTAAAAACATATTCTTGACGAAGCCTTTAACGTAATACACATCTGTACACCCATCTATTTCTGCCAAAACACCAACATGTGGATATTTTCCTTTATTATTTACAGTAAAAGCATAAATTTTATACATTCCACTCGTGGCCAGATTTTTCCATGGATTTTGTTTAAAGTAATTTTTTAATTTCTCTTCCTTTTCCTTGATCTTCTCTTCTTTATCCAACAGAAACTTGTATTCCTCTTTAATACTAATAGTTTTCTCTAGATACTCAATTTTTCTCTTTTTCATTTCTATTTCGTCTAATTCTATCTTTCGTTTCTTTGCACTTAGCACATAAGCAGATGATAGAGGAGTTATTTCTTTAATTGGATGTGGAATAAGTTTACTATTTTTATTTGTTCTCTTCCTTAAGACTTGTGGTTGTACATTCTTTGTATCGACTAACCCCATATTAGCAAGTTTAATTTCTTCCGGTATGGTAGAAAACAGAGTTCTGGATTGAGAAAAGAATGTCTGTCCAGCTTTAATAAAACACTTTTGCACAATGTTTATGTTATTTTTATCACTGTCACTTTCCCTAACTTCTATGTAATTAACAGGTAAATAATTAAAACTGCATGCGGAAAGAACATAGTTTATCATTTTTTCTCGATGTTCTTGATTTTCTGTTAGTCTAATTTGTAAGCCAGTCAACTTTCTAGTATGCCGATTTCCCCAGTAAACATATTGCAAAACATTATTAAAAACAAGACAACAGCTGTTCTGTAAACAATCTGTTAATTTAGTCCACATAGTAACAATAGGTACAGAGTATAGTGGGGCATTCTGTAAATAGTGTTTGTTGTTGTCTAACACCATTAAACAGTCCCCCAAAGGATCGACTATATCGCCTGCTTTGTGGTTATATATTGTCACTTCTAATCTTGTAATCCCATGCTCTTTGGCCAAAGAAGACGAAAAAGTTTCTTTTAGACGTGCGTCTGGGCAGTTGATAAAGTCGACGAGGTGGGTCCCTATTGCCTTATTTACCCCTGGACTAGTCATTTGGCAAACAAATTTGTTATATATTTTAACTCTGGAATTTGAGCTCATCCATGTTAAACAGTCGATTCCCACAGTATTATCGTTGTCCACAATAACATAGCTGTTCTCAACGTACTCTCCTTGGTAGCAAAAGTTATAATTACTTGTTAGGAAATGACACATTTCCTTCTTGTTAAAAACACCTGCAAAATCTTGAGTAATATCCAAATCTAAAAGATAAAAGTCATCTATTTGTAGTTGTTTCAATATATCCGGAAGTCCGTTTAATAATGCTTCCACATTAACATCTGCCAGTTCAACTTTGTATGGAATAGCCACAGGATTCTTATATTTTTTATCAATATTTTCCATTTTTTCGTGTCCAATTAGATTTATAATTTCTTGAGTTCTTGTATTTTTGTTCCGGAGGCAAAACGGCAGCTTTGCTTTAACTCCATGTCTTGCAGAAACAAATTTAGAAAATTTACCGCGTAAATAACTGTTAAACGCGCCACACATTTCTTTCTTTAAAATAAGAGTTTTCTTGTTTTCTAGTAATTGCTGTTCGCAGTCCTCTCGGTCACATATTTTAATCACCATAATATTGTCACAAAACGGATCTGTAATAGCTGTAAGTGGGTGTAAATTTTTCTCAATAAGGAGTTGCTCACCTATTGTGTAATTTAAATCACCTACATTTGTAATTAGGTTATTATCGTCTAAATTTTCCAAAAGTAACCACAAACCGAAGCGTTCGTTAGTAAGCTTGATTTTATTGCCCAAAAGTTGTGGAACACTGTACACTTTAGAGGAAGACATGTTTACACTTTCAACTACACATAAAGACTAATCAACAAATACCGATCAAGGAACTTATATCCCATTGGTAGTAGAAAGATGATAACAACGTGCAATACCTCAGATATGAGTCATATCTGCAATGGACATGTTACAACGTGAATGATAAACCTTAGCTGTCTAGTGGTCTGTGGTGTGGGATAGAAGTGACCGTTGGAATGGTGTTGAAACTGGGTATTAGATAGCACGCACCCCCAATTTACGCTATATGAGAAGTAAAAGAAGAAAGTGCGTAATGTATTATCTTAACTGTGTTTTCTTGGTTATTTCACAAATTGATTTTTACTTGGATCATATTTTTTTTTTTTGCTGTGTATAGTGATTTTGCCCTAAGTATTTATATTTTTACCTAACCAAATCCCCAAGGCAATACATCTACCGCAATTAACACAATAATTTTTTTTTAACATTTAAATAAATAGAAATATTTTTTTCTATTACGTTGCTCATATAAACCAGATATGACAGACTACTGTGGTATGTTAAATTAACAATCAGCATAACATGATATTTCTATAAAAAACAACAAACCTTTGTGAGAAACAAAGAACATACATGATCTCTCAGAAAAAACATATTTAATGCTTGCAACATTCCCATTATGTTACTTGATTCCATGGAAAATTACTGATATTAATTCTGCGATGACTTTGAACGGAATAAAAAAAAAAAATTGTTGTAATAAATAAGTAAACGTATATGTATAACTATTGAATGTATGTATTGATTGGTCTAAATTCTCCAAAAATAAAAAAATTAGAATTCGAACCGCCAGCTATTGCTACCATGCTATTTTTCCCCAAAAGATTATGTAATAGTTTGTTTTAGCCACGCATCTGGACACTTAATAGAGTTAATAAATAACATTTTTAATCATTGTTACAGCTGTCTTGTACTCTCCTTGATACAAGCAAATTTATGATTACTCGTTAAGTAATGGTATAATCTCCAGCTCGTCAAAAAACAAATAAACAAAAATTAAATTATTCTATCACCTTATTACGGTTACTTGAAATTTAGGTAGACGAAAGCAACTCTGCAGCCTTGTTTCTTATCTATAAAAACCATCAGTTAAGTGTTGATTGAAAAATTTATCAACTTTAGTGGATTTTATTTATTTATTTTTTTTTTTGTTTCTTTTACCCCAATAAGATGATAGGTTAAAAAATGAAAAACAAAAACAAAATAGTTATCAAAAATAGATTTAGTTTTTTTTTCTTCAGAATATGTCAATACAACTGGATTGTAAAGTTTTCTTAAATAACTAAACTGCTTTAATACATCTTCATATAGGTAAAATTGGATGGTTGCGTTGCTATTCAACTACCCATTTTCAACTACCATTCCAAGCTCACTTCTATCCCTCACCACAGGCCACTAGACTGCTGCGGTTATAACTATTTTATTAATAATTAAGTTCTAAAATAAATAAAAAACACACACAGGAATACATTTAATCACATTTTTATTGGATTACATATATTTTATTTACAAAAAGTATTAAACACAAAAGACAGATCTTTCTTTGTTCTTACTAGGAGTAGTTTTAAGTTTGTCTATTTTTATTTGTAACTTATATTTTAAATCTATTCTTAAATCTTGTATTTCTTTTTCGAACCAGTAATTCGATATATACAATGTATCCAAATTTTCGAACTGTAGGATATATCTAATTTTGTTTCTATATTTTATTTGTTTTAAGGCGTTAACAACATTTTCTGATCCTTCTTCCAACTGTCCAATTTTAACATTAACTGTTATTTCCCCCATTCTTATAGTATTAAATTGATACATATCCTTTATGTGGCAACATTGCTGCTCCTCCATTACACCATTTTTCCATAAGTTTGAGTAAAACTTAAAATCCTCTATCTTTGCAAATGTGTGTCCATTATACGTAGAAATTCCATTAGTTTTAAATTTTGCAAATGGTTTTCCTGTTGGTATGTGAACAATAGCTAAACCGTTACATGTAATTACAACGAAACCCTCGGTTTTAAGTTCATCTATTTGGTCAAATATATTTAAAAACATATTCTTGACGAAGCCTTTAACGTAATACACGTCTGTACCCCCATCTATTTCTGCCAAAACTCCAACATATGGATATTTTCCTTTATTATTTACAGTAAAAGCATAAATTTTATACATTCCACTCGTGGGCAGATTTTTCCATGGATTTTGTTTAAAGTAATTTTTTAATTTCTCTTCCGTTTCCTTTATCTTCTCTTCCTTATCCAACAGAAACTTGTATTCCTCTTTAATACTAACCGTTTTCTCTAGATACTCAATTTTTCTCTTTTTCATTTCTATTTCGTCTAATTCCATCTTTCGTTTCTTTGCACTTAGCACATAAGCAGATGATAGAGGAGTTATTTCTTTAATTGGATGTGGAATAAGTTTACTATTTTTATTTGTTCTCTTCCTTAAGACTTGTGGTTGTACATTCTTTGTATCGACTAAACCCATATTAGCAAGTTTAATTTCTTCCGGTATGGTAGAAAACAGAGTTCTGGATTGAGAAAAGAAAGTCTGTCCAGCTTTAATAAAACACTTTTGCACAATGTTTATGTTATTTTTATCACTGTCACTTTCCCTAACTTCTATGTAATTAACAGGTAAATAATTAAAACTGCATGCGGAAAGAACATAGTTTATCATTTTTTCTCGATGTTCTTGATTTTCTGTTAGTCTAATTTGTAAGCCAGTCAACTTTCTAGTATGCCGATTTCCCCAGTAAACATATTGCAAAACATTATTACAAACAAGACAACAGCTGTTCTGTAAACAATCTGTTAGTTTAGTCCACATAGTAGCAATAGGTACAGAGTATAGTGGGGCATTCTGTAAATAGTGTTTGTTGTTGTCTAACACCATTAAACAGTCCCCCAAAGGATCGACTATATCGCCTGCTTTGTGGTTATATATTGTCACTTCTAATCTTGTAATCCCATGCTCTTTGGCCAAAGAAGACGAAAAAGTTTCTTTTAGACGTGCGTCTGGGCAGTTGATAAAGTCGACGAGGTGGGTCCCTATTGCCTTATTTACCCCTGGACTAGTCATTTGGCAAACAAATTTGTTATATATTTTAACTCTGGAATTTGAGCTCATCCATGTTAAACAGTCGATTCCCACAGTATTATCGTTGTCCACAATAACATAGCTGTTCTCATCGTACTCTCCTTGGTAGCAAAAGTTATAATTACTTTTAGGAAATGACATATTTGCTTCTTGTTAAAAACACCTGCAAAATCTTGAGTAATATCCAAATCTAAAAGATAAAAGTCATCTATTTGTAGTTGTTTCAATATATCCGGAAGTCCGTTTAATAATGCTTCCACATTAACATCTGCCAGTTCAACTTTATATGGAATAGCCACAGGATTCTTATATTTTTTATCAATATTTTCCATTTTTTCGTGTCCAATTAGATTTATAATTTCTTGAGTTCTTGTATTTTTGTTCCGGAGGCAAAACGGCAGCTTTGCTTTAACTCCATGTCTTGCAGAAACAAATTTAGAAAATTTACCGCGTAAATAACTGTTAAACGCGCCACACATTTCTTTCTTTAAAATAAGAGTTTTCTTGTTTTCTAGTAATTGCTGTTCGCAGTCCTCTCGGTCACATATTTTAATCACCATAATATTGTCACAAAACGGCTCTGTAATAGCTGTAAGTGGATGTAAATTTTTCTCAATAAGGAGTTGCTCACCTATTGTGTAATTTAAATCACCTACATTTGTAATTAGGTTATTATCGTCTAAATTTTCCAAAAGTAACCACAAACCGAAGCGTTCGTTAGTAGGCTTGATTTTATTGCCCAAAAGTGTGGAACACTGTACACTTTAGAGGAAGACATGTTTACACTTTCAACTACACATAAAGACTAATCAACAAATATCGATCAAGGAACTTATATCCCATTGGTAGTAGAAAGATGATAACAATGTGCAATACCTCAGAATATGAGTCATATCTGCAATGGACATGTTACAACGTGAATGATAAACCTTAGCTGTCTAGTGGTCTGTGATGTGGGATAGAAGTGACCTTGGAATGGTAGTTGAAACTGGGTAGTTGAATAGCAACGCAACCCTCCAATTTTACCTATATGAACAAAACTACTACAAAGCTAAACAACTACATGGAACATGCAACGCACGCACGGGCACTCCACAGTAAATTTATAGGCGAGATCTTTTCTACATATGAACTAAGTGGCCACTTTGGTCTAGTGGGTTGCATTACCGCCTTCTAACCCAAAAATTAATGTTCGATTCCAGGTAAAACAACTTTTTTTATCTCATTTTATTTAATTATTTATAATTTATTTATATTTATAATTTAATATATATTTTATTAATTATTTATAATTTATTTATATTTATAATTTAATATATAATTTATTTGTAATTTAATAGTCTTCGAATTGACTGAATAATTAAAATGCCATCGATGACGTCATCTTTGAATTAAGCTCATTGATTTGGTGATGGCAGCGGCTTTCTGCAACCCCCAAAAAGACTGCTCCGTAGCCCTTTGCGCCAAACCGGTTCTTTTTTACCCTACTGATACTTGTAAGATAAAGAAGGAATAAGGATTAATATCTCTATGTATGTAAGTTTCTAGTAGTAAGTTTGTATGTTAATAGATATATATATAATTACAAGCAATAATATTGGAATTTGTGCATACATTATTAGTATATTCAGATACCGATCCCGTTAAAGTTTTTTTTGTTGGTAAAGGAAATTCTGGTACATATATTGTGGCGCCCGAACAGGGACAAAAATAGGAAATTAGGGACAGAAAATAGGAAATTAGGGACATTAACTTTAATTTACATTAAAGTAAAATCACGAATTTAAGAGTGTGAAGTTAATATTTGAAAATTAAGACATTAAAAATTACAAATTAGTAAGATTTTAATAACTTGAGCTAAGTTATAACTTGAGAAGTTTATGTTAAATTGTATGGTTAAATGTTTAGGCAATTAATTAATTAATTTGACTATATTTCGTATCTCGATTTTAATGAGTTTCTAGTTATTGTTGGCCAGTTAATTAATTGATCAATTGTATTTTGTATCTTGATTTCTTTATTAAGGGTTAGTCAGAATAAATGTTCTAAGTTTATATTCTGTCTGGCAACCCTTAGCTTTTAGTTGTAAGATTTGTTCATTGTGAATTGAGGGTAAGATTTTCTTTATTATTTTGTTTGTTTGTTTGTAAATTGTATATTTATTATTCATTTGTGCATGCAACTTTTTTACGTGGGGCATTACCCATTAGGTCCCGTGAGGGGAATTTTTAATTAATTTCGGAGTCCCGATCAAATTCATTTTAGTTTGTTTAGATATCGTGTAGAGCAAATCCAATTGGAAATGTCGGAAGTTAAGTCATTTGAGTTATTGAAGGAAGAAAGGGAGGATTTGTTTGCATTGGCCCAACATTTGCTTAAACGATTTAAAACGGTTACTGCCGCAACAGCGGGTACTTTACGCAGTCAATTTGACCGCTTACAGTTAATTGAAAACCAATTCGCTGAGTTGACACAGCGAATTCGGATTGCTAACGCCGCTGTCTCAGACCCTAAATCTAGATTAGAAGTGTCTCAGGTCCAGACCCAATTTTTAGAAATTATCGATACCGCTAGGAATTTTTATTTAACGGCTACTGCGGAAACTTCTGCCATACTTTCCACCTCTTCCGGTCAAGCAGATTCTTTAGAAAATGTATTGCCGCCTATCGGAGTACCGCCATTTAACGGAAATTTAGAGGATTGGCCTCACTTTTACGCATTGTTTACGTCGATGGTAGATAAAGACCCTAAATTATGGGACATGAGAAGATTCCAATATTTAACGATGGCCTTGAGTGGAGACGCCTTAGCAGTGATCTCCGGTTTCGCGTTCGAACCTCGAAATTATCGATTAGCTTGGAATGCACTTGTTTCGCGCTATCAAAATAAAAGGCGCTTGGCCAGTATGTATGTTAGAGGAATTATTGATTTCGACCCCTTAACTAATTCTTCCTATGCAAGCTTGCAGAGATTTCTGCGAGTGCATGAAAATAACATGAACGCCCTTATGTCTTTAGGATTGCCGGATGTTGGAAATTTTATACAATTGCAGTTAGCGTTGAATAACTTAGATCCCGGTTCCCGCCGTGCTTTTGAGGATAGGCATACCTCAGGCATTCCTACCTATGAAGACCTGATTAAGTTCATAACTGAAAGAACTAGAGTAGCAGAGTTAATGTCCACAGAAGGAATGGGGCGTGGACGCCGTTTGGCAAATAACTGTTTAGGATCCCGCCAGTCACCCCCATCATCTCGTAGAGGTGTGATGCCTCTTCGTACCGGTAATCCCACTATAGATCGCGTACCGCCGGCTAAGTCAGTACCTACTGGAACAATACCGAGGAGCACACGCGCGCCGACACCAAAGCCTATGACTAGTAAAGTTGGAACCGTAAGAGAAGAACCCCTTAGAGTCACGCGCCCAACTCGTTCCCCTTCTCCTAGGCCAGTAGCCAAGAGAGAGGATCGAACTCTCGATTGCTGGAATTGCGGAGGAGAACATGTTTCCTCCCATTGTCCAAAACCGCGTGGTAAATTTTGTTATCGCTGTGGGAAGAAAGGTGTTGTAGTGGCGAGTTGCCCGAATTGCAACCCTTTAAACGAGTAAAGGAGCAGGTTGAGAGGACCCCTTCCGCTCCTTCTACTAGCAGTGGTCCACCACATCCCATACCACATTCGAAGCCCGGTCTACCGTCTTCAGGAATCAAGGAAGAACCAATAGTACCTCTGAGTCCACCGTTCGATAAATTATTGAGCTCAGATGAAGTGCTACAGGTGACCGAAGATTGTTGTCGTGTCCCGGCCGTTTCGCCATCTCGAGGTTCGCCCGTCACGGTTAAAAGAGTTCAGTGGTTTTTACCTTTGGTGGTAAAACACCCTGAGAACCAAACCCCAGTTACGATTTCCGCCCTATACGATTCAGGAGCTAGTACTTCGCTTATCGGAGACTCCGGTCTGAGTCAATTACCATTTAAAGATTTAGAGTTTATGGAGATTCCCCAATTCCAAATACTTACCGCAGATGGGAATAAGGCACCGGTATCTCGACTATATTATATCGCATGTTCTATAGAGAACAGACCCTTCCGATTACCACTATATTACCTACCGTCTCTGACTTTCCCAGTAATTATTGGTCTAGATTTTATTACTAGAGTTAAAATAAATACGGATGCCTCAACTAACTCATGGCATTATTCCAGTAACCCTGAGTTGAAATACAATTTCGTCACGCGTTCATGCGATTTAGAACTTTCGTACCCTTTAGATCAAGTATGTTCAGGCATACAAGCTTTAAGCGAGGATCAGAGAAAGGAATTAACTTCCGTAGTTCTGGAATGTATAGAATCCCTTAAAGACTCCCCAAGTCTCACGACTAAGATTGCCCATCGTATTGATGTACAGGGCGCCCAGCCGATAAAGCAACGCGCATACCAGTACTCTCCGAAAGTCCTAGAAGCCTTACATTCGGAATTAGACAAAATGTTAGAGCAAGGGTTGGTTGAACCAAGTCATGCCGCTTGGGCCTCACCAGTCGTTATGGTTCGCAAGAGCGATGGTACCTACCGAGCGTGTCTCGATTTCCATAAAGTCAATTCCGTCACCGCTAAAGACTCATACCCAATGCCAAATTTGTCGCAGATATTAGATGGTTTGCGTCAGGCTAGATACTTATCAAAAATTGATTTGAAGCAGGCATTTTTGCAAGTTCCTCTCGCGGATGAAGAATCGCGTGATATCACTTCATTCATTGTACCGGGTCGTGGTTTATTTCGCTATTGCGTCATGCCGTTCGGATTGTGCAACTCTCCCGCCACATTTCAGCGCTTGGTCGATGAAATTTTCGGACCAGAAGTTTGGCCCTATGTCGTGGCATACCTAGATGATATATTAATTTGTACACCTACCTTCGGGTCACATTGTCAGATGTTAAAAGAAGTATTTCGTAGACTGAAAGAGTCTGGTCTTCAAATAAATCTTGAGAAATGTGAATTCGGTTGTAACGAGGTCGCTTATCTAGGATACCGAGTAAATTCCGAAGGACTTTCCGTCGACCCCGATAAAGTTGTATCAGTTGCAAATTTCCCGAGCCCTAAGAACATTAAGGAGTTACGTAGATTTTTAGGCATGGCCGGATGGTATCGACGTTTTATCCCAGAATTTTCTACCGTGATTTCCCCACTTACTGCCTTACTGAAGAAGAATAGTTCCTGGAAATGGGAACAGGAACAAGCTAACGCTTTCGTCACAATGAAACAATGTTTAACTGCCGCCCCCATTCTCGCACGCCCAGATTTTAGTCTTCCATTTACCTTACAGACAGACGCCAGTCAGACAGGGCTAGGTGCTGTCTTATCTCAAGTCCAAGAAGGACATGAACGAGTAATCGCGTATAGTTCTCGTACACTTTCCCGTGCAGAAAGGAACTATTCCGTGACTGAGAAGGAATGTTTAGCCGTGATTTTCGGTATAGAAAAAAATCGTCATTATTTAGAGGGTTCTCACTTTACAGTGATCACCGACCACCATAGTTTAAAATGGCTGTTGAGCTTAAAAGAACGTCTGGTAGATTAGCCAGATGGGCATTACGTTTGTAGCCCTTTAATTTTAATAGCGAGTACCGCAAAGGAAAGTTGAATTGTGTCGCTGACGCTTTGTCCCGCATTCAGGAAATTCAGATCGCGTCTCTTTCAAATACCCAAGGAGTCTCACCTAGAGTAGAGGATGAGTGGTATAATCGTAAGATGTACAAAGTCCAACAAAACCCTCAGGATCATCCCGATTGGAAAATCGACAATGAACAGTTGTTCCACCTAAGGAAAAGGTTCCTTAAAGGTGAATTAGGAGACCCTAGTGAGGATTGGAAAGTAGTAGTCCCATATTCCCTTAGAGAAGCTTTGTTGAAGCAATATCATGATGACGTACAGGCAGGTCATCTCGGTATAGATAAGACACATTGGCGCATTAGTAGATTATACTATTGGCCAGGTCTTTATCAGGATGTCGTAAGATACATACGACACTGTGATGTTTGTCAGAGGTCCAAACACTTAAATTCAACTCCAGTGGGCAAGATGTTCCCGAGATATCTTACTCAACCATGGGATATTGTTTCTACTGACCTTATGGGTCCATTTCCGCGTAGTTCTTCGGGTAACGTGTACCTTTTAGTTTTTCAGGACCTGTTCACGAAATGGGTCGAGTTGGTACCAATTCGTAGAGCCACTACCGCAGTTATAATTTCGAAGTTTCGAGCTCATGTATTAAATCGTTTCGGAGCCCCTAAAATTTTGATTACGGATAACGCGAAGAATTATGTCAATAAGATGATGACTGAAATGTCTCGAACATATGACATAAAGATTCGGAATACGCCGTATTATCATTCACAGGCTAACCCCACCGAAAGAGCTAACTGTAACATAAGACAATTAATAATATGTTATCTTGGTCAAAACCATCAGAAATGGGACCAGTATATCGGTGAAATTCAGTTTGCGCTTAATTCTGTCGTTCAGGATTCCACTAAATTTTCCCCAGCTTTTCTAAATTTCGGAAGAGAATTACGTTCGATCTTAGAGATCCCGTTAAGTAAGAATAATGATCCCGAGTTACCCACTGACACCGACACCCACCATTACTGGTCGAAGCATGTTTCCAAGCTCAAGGAAATAAATCACCTCGTTGAGCAGCATTTGTTAAAGTCCGGATTATCGCAGAGCTCCCGTTATAATCTCAGAAGGAGAGATAACCATTTTCGCGTCGGAGATAAAGTACTTCGTCACACTTATCACTTATCGTCCGCCGGTGATAGAACCGCCTCCAAATTGTACCCCAAGTTCGAGGGCCCCTTTGTTGTGGATGCTGTAAGTTCTACCGGGATATGCAAGTTACGTACTCAGGAAGGGAAGTCAGTTGGCTCCTGGCATCCTTCGAAGTTGAAGCTTTATCGTGAACCTTTGCCAAAGTAACGTGACCGAACTTTCCCTCTGGGAGGGGGTATTGTAACACCCGATTTCGAGGGAAAGGAAAGAATCGCAAAATGATTATAATTTAAATAGAAAAGAATGGTATCAAGGCGCCCCTAGTAGATCGATATGAAATCAATAGTTAGTGGTGCTATCAAGTACTGCGCCCTTGAGGCCCTGTAGGGAACTATTTCTTACCTCTGAATGCGTAGCGTCTCTTGTCGGCCATTGCTGAGCTGAACTGGTAATAGTGTAGACTGCTATTTGACGAAAACGAAATAAGTTCATAAGAGTTGTGAAAGGTGTATTTCCCTATTTGGAGAAATCTGTGGTTGAAGCAGTAACGCATTCATTTCCTGTGGGAGATATTTAGAAGTAGCTTTCGTACCGGTAAGTGGTTTCCAGAATAATTTAAGTTAGGGTTGAGGTAAGACCTCATGGTAATTAGCGTCCCAATTTAGTTTCAGATACGTTCAGATACCGTCTAGATACAGTTCCGATACCGTTAGATCCAGATTCAGATATAGCTCTAGCTCCAGGTTTGAGTCCAGCCAGTATTGCATCAGGGAAGATAATCTTCATTACGTCTCTTTCTTCTCTCGAACCTATGGACGCTCTCTCTAAAGAGTAGCTATACATGCACATATGTACCAGTTCGGATACGCTATCGCTTATAAATAATTATAGGGTAGTCTGTTTGGAGTATATTCAGATGCCCAAAGAGTATCGCGAAGGCTGCGAGTAGGCAGGAAAAGTAATAATTTCCGGTGTATAAAACACTTTGGAGTTGTATAGAGTCAAGTTGTGAGTTTATATTTATATATATATAGATACTTGTAAGATAAAGAAGGAATAAGGATTAATATCTCTATGTAATAATAATAATAATAAAATTGTCTTTATTAGGAACATACAATCAAATATATCAACAAATAAATAAATCTCTTTTGTTTTAAGACGAATACTCATGGTCCACTGACCGTCTGAGGGGTCGCCTTGAACTTACACAAACTAAACTTTTATGCTTTGAACATACAATTTGATGACAACAAAATATAATTGAAAATGAAAAATCCTCAATTACAGCAAAACAAAAAGAAGAAAAACAATCATTGCTCCATTAAACAGAAATGCACAAGCCTTGTTAAATAAAAAAAAAAAATAAAAAATAATAATAATAATACTAACAAAAGAATATAAGAATAAGACTAAAAAGTAAAAAAGAAATTTTGAAAATATGTACCTCAATCCATATTCTAATAATTAAATTGTTCTACCAAAAAATATCTATAATTCCAAGCTACCTTACAGTAATTTACTAAGCTGGACCAATCTTTCCCGTTTAAATATGCCTTAAACTCATCCTCAGTTAGCACATCCTCCTTCAAATACTTTCGACGATACTCCCTTAGAACAGGGCAGATTGCAAGAAAGTGATAAACGTCCTCGATCTCATTCCTGTTACACAATGAGCATAATTTGACCTGCTCAGTGAAGGTATACTTGTTTAAATACAGCAATTCGCCCCTCATTTTGATTATCCAGCCAATAGAATTCGCATCTAACTTGCTACTATAAACAAAATTATTACTGGGTTCTAATTCCTTATACAGAGCACACCTTACACTGCTGGAAATTTTCAATTTATGCTCATTAATTACATAATGTTTTAATATATTCATTACATTGGATGTTTTTATGCCACCATTTAACAACTCCATCATATTAATATTGCAGCTATTGCAGAGTACTTCCCAGTTCTTATACCAAAATATTTTTCTCTTAATTATTTCTTGGGTGAGAATTTTGGGGTACCTAGAAGTTGGTAAATTTAAACATCTCTTTATATAATTTAAATGCAATTTAAATGTATACAAGAACGTTGGGGCTAAATTGGTCTCTAAATATACAATCGCATCCGGTGTATTTCTGGGTAAGCTGAAGCACTTTTTAATAAAAAATTTGAAAGGGATCTCCACCGAGTCATACCTACGATACCCCCAAGTTTGCGCCCCATAGCACACTATCGCACGAGATACCGCATTAAACACTTTCAATTTGGAGGAAAATGGGATACTTCTATTTACTATTAACTTATAAAACGAATTTAAGGCAAACTTTGCGTTTTCTACTTTTTCTTTAAAATGGTGCTCTAAAGACGTTTTGGAGGATAATGTAATGCCAAGGTACTTGTAAGTATTAACAACCTCTATGCTTTCATTTCCGTAATGCCACTTTTCCTTCCTGCTAGGACGGCCCCCGTTCCTAAATACAACAATCTTCGATTTTTTCAAGTTTACCATCAAATTCCAAGCATTACAATAATTGGATGAATTAATCATACTCTGCAAAGAGAGTCGGTCCATCGCCAGCAGTACCAAGTCGTCAGCATAAGCCAACATGTTGATCACAGTTCCCCCTATTCTGACACCACCACCAACGTAGTCAGCAACATCGTTAATGAAATAGGAGAACAATAATGGGCTTAATAAGCAGCCTTGCTTAACTCCCATAGAAGTTTCAAAGGATTCGGACAGACCCTCGTGACACCATACTGAGGCCGACGTGCCTGCATACATACTTCTGATTATCGCCACCATCTTACTTGACATACCCAAATTAAAAAGCTTAAAAAACAGGGCGTGACGGTCGATCCGGTCAAAGGCAGCTGACAAGTCAACAAAAAAAGCACTTCTGCCTTTTGCTACTTAATTTTATCTTAATAATATTCATTAAATTGCTGATATTATCAGCGGTCGAGTAGGTCTTTCTAAATCCTGCTTGAAATTCGCCCAGCAAATTATTCTCATTTTCCCACAATGTAATTCGATCCAGCAATAGGCCAACAAATAATTTAGCGACAGTATTAGAGAACGAGATTCCCCTGTAATTTGAGACATCGCTGACTGCACCTTTTTTATGAATTGGAAATATAATTGCATTTTTGAAATTATCTGGTACTACCCCTTTATTATAGATCCCATTAAAGCAATCAAGCAACCGCTGTAAGAAATTTTCGGGGCTATTTTTAAAAAATTCATAAGAAATTCTATCCGTCCCGAGAGCTTTATTAACTTTTGCCCTATTCAACACAGCTAGCAATTCTGACATCCCAAAAGGAGCATCTAGAAAGTCATTACTTATATGAGGTTCAACGTAACTTATTCGAGTGGCATTTAGTGATGGATTCAACAAATTTTTGAAATGATTCACCCAACTTACAACTGGTATATTTCTATCAAAATTAAACTTTTTAACTTTAAAATAACTAACTAAACCCCAGAGGTCTTTGGCGTCTTTCACTCCACTAAAGGTATTAACAATGCTTTTCATGTGCAGTTCTTTCTTAACTCTACATAAATTCTTATATTCATTTCTTATTTTCAAATAATACACTCTAATTGTAGGGGAATTAGTTTTTCGAAAGATGTTCAGCAAGTTATATAAATGGTCTCGTTTCTTTTTACACTCCCTATCATACCAACCTTGCTTATAAATTGCGGGCTTATTTTTATAAACCATATTGTACTTATGTGCAGTCATAGTTATTGCATCCGTTAATTTCAATAAACAAGCTATTGGCTTCTCTGAAGATACATATAATTTAGAAACAATATTTTCTATTTCCTCCATATAAATATCTTTACTGCTCAAATTCCATTTCAATTTGGGAAGCAAAGGCATAATGTCATTAGGTTTAACTTCTTTAATCATATATCTCAGAGTAATGGGAAGATGGTCTGAAAAAAACTGTTCTCTTACTTGAAAAATTTCTACATACGGAAGCACCTCAACAGAAACAGCACATAGGTCTATTGTCGAGCATCCCATCGCCCCTATAAATGTATATTCCCCATTATTATCTCCCTTTACACGGCCATTTAATATCACCAAGCCGAAATCCTCAAATAAGGACAATAATTGCTTCCCGTTTGTATTTAAAACATCATCTTTCGAATTTCTAATTTCCTCTACATTTACACAATTATTCATAACAGTTTGAGGTACAACTTGTTTTTTACTTACCCTACCATTAAAATCCCCAATCAATATAAGCTGCATATCCTGACATTCACTAACTACCTTATACAACAACTGAAAATCCGACAGCCAAGAGCTGCAGCCCAAATAAACTGGTAAAATATAGTGGTTTACAGGTTTTTGCTTCACTTCAATTAAATAAAAATTTGAATATTTAACAAATTTAACTTTATTCCTGAGAAAAGGATCATTTTTTACCCCATAAATTGACCCCCCCCCCTCGCTCTACCAAATTTCTTTTCTTTAACTGCAGGTACAAAAATTAAATTATAATCAGAAAAACTCTTTTTAAAACTCAAAAACACTTCTTCTTCCACAATAAAACACTCTAGTAATATAAACACTTGAAACTGCCGTAAAAACTCTTTAAACTCAATATTGTGTAATTTATTTTTCAAGCCGGCTATATTATACGAAACTATATCAAAATCGATTCTCTTAACCATATCTTTAAGTTTACTATCATTTTCTAGCCGATGAGGTTGATGAGGCCGAGTCGCTTCTGGCACGAAAAAACTCAGTGACCTTAGTTACTTTAGGTGCAGTAGATCGATGTGAAATCAATAGTTAGTGGTGCTATCAAGTACTGCGCCCTTGAGGCCCTGTAGGGAACTATTTCTTACCTCTGAATGCGTAGCGTCTCTTGTCGGCCATTGCTGAGCTGAACTGGTAATGGTGTAGACTGCTATTTGACGAGAACGAAATAAGTTCATAAGAGTTGTGAAAGGTGAATTTCCCTATTTGGAGAAATTGTGGTTGAAGCAGTAACGCATTCATTTCCTGTGGGAGATATTTAGAAGTAGCTTTCGTACCGGTAAGTGGTTTCCAGAATAATTTAAGTTAGGGTTGAGGTAAGACCTCATGGTAATTAGCGTCCCAATTTAGTTTCAGATACCGTCTAGATACAGTTCCGATACCGTTTAGATCCAGATTCAGATATAGCTCTAGCTCCAGGTTTGAGTCCAGCCAGTATTGCATCAGGGAAGATAATCTTCATTACGTCTCTTTCTTCTCTCGAACCTCTGGACGCTCTCTCTAAAGAGTAGCTATACATGCACATATGTACCAGTTCGGATACGCTATCGCTTATAAATAATTATAGGGTAGTCTGTTTGGAGTATATTCAGATGCCCAAAGAGTATCGCGAAGGCTGCGAGTAGGCAGGAAAAGTAATAATTTCCGGTGTATAAAACACTTTGGAGTTGTATAGAGTCAAGTTGTGAGTTTATATTTATATATATATAGATACTTGTAAGATAAAGAAGGAATAAGGATTAATATCTCTATGTATGTAAGTTTCTAGTAGTAAGTTTGTATGTTAATAGATATATATATAATTACAAGCAATAATATTGGAATTTGTGCATACATTATTAGTATATTCAGATACCGATCCCGTTAAAGTTTTTTTTGTTGGTAAAGGAAATTCTGGTACACATTAAAAATCGCAATTATTTTTTAGAAGCGGAACAATTGTTTTCCTAAAAATTGCCAGTCGATATTTACTTTCCACTATTCCAGTATGAAACAAAATTTGCTTTTGTTTTGAGCGTTAATGAACAAAATATCTCAAAAACAAAAAATCAGTTTCAGAAATTCGAACTTGGTGTTCCGTTTAGCTACTACCACCGCATTTACTAACACAAAGATTTCGGGCAAAATTCATCAATGAAGTGCGATTTTACTGAATGGTGTTTTTTCCTTTTTGCTTTTCGTGATTTTCTCTCTCTCAAAAAAAAAAACAATTTTCTTTCAACTTCGTATTTTTCTTTTTAAGAAACTGCCCTGCGACCTGGAAGATCTATTGGGCCTTCTCAGTGCACTGCCGGCCTCCGAGTAGTGTTCTCTAGCCTGTAGCGCAATGGGCCGTGAGCTGTATAGGCTTCTAGGAAGAAAAAAATTTAGGATTCGAACCTGGGACTTTCGCGTTGCTAGTCCAGCGAGCTACCAATAAACTGATCTCGTCCCTCACCTTCGTACTTACTATTATATATATATATATAATAGTAAGTAATATTAATATATTATATACAGTAACATTTGGAAAACATTTCTTGGGAAAATTAACTCTTTTAGGGCTTTCGGGGGGAGGGGAGTAGTGTTTAAGTTATCTCTTAAGTACCACCTCACTTATAATAAGGGTTTTAACACCTGTATTATTATTTTGCCAGCAGTTATTTTATTTATTTACCAGTTTCACATATTGAGCCTAATGGCGATACAATAACTTTATTGGAAACATTAACAAATTCCAACTGAATCATAAATATTACAATTATCCAAAAATAACAAGTAAATAATATTACAAAATAAAAGTAGGTAATTAATAGAGTTTAGTTTTCAAAAAACTAATAAAACGAAAATTGACCTTTACATTTTAATTAAATTTTGACTTACATAGTTAATAATCCTGAGCAATTCTCTTTAACTCATTTTATATATCCATTTTACATATCTTTATACATTACAACAATAAAATATTTTGTATTCCTATTAGCAAGTGCCGTTTTTCTTGCCTGATTTCATACTCCTTCATAATATGTTTATAATTTTCCCGCTCACCGCACGAATCAAAATATTTTTTAGGCAACCTCTTCTTTTAATTTCCCAAGACCTAGCCTAGGCCATGCAGTAGCATTCCTTTCCTTTTCATCTAGTACATCTGCATAGATTTGTATATTAATATATGTTTTCTCAACTATTATAAGGATTCATTTCTCTCATATCTACAAATAGAGTCTTGCCGCGTTATAAGTAAAGTAAAGTAAAGGCTTACTTTCAGGCAGGCTTATCGTCCAGCTACCAATTATGAATCACGACGGGGGGGCGGAACCACATACTTCACTATTAACATTTTTGAAACCAATATAAAATTTAGTATCTATACGCGGGACTCGAATTGGGGACCTCACAGTTACAAGTCCATGCTCATAACCACTACACCAACCACTGAGCCACCACTACAGCACCCCTGCCGTATAATACCTTATATCCCATTTTTTACAATTTTTATTAATATATTGATCGATAAGAAAGTGCTATCAACTATCCATTCTAATCCATTATAATCTAAGTATTATATTATATATTCTTAACCCCAGAACGATACTTGAACTGCTCTATTCTGATAGCCGAAACATATTTTTGCTAGATCTCCTCTCTTATTACACTTCAACTTCAGATAATATTTGTAAATTCTCGAGTATGTGATGGTTTCAAGTGTCCTGTAACCCGTCACATAGATAATATTAATAACATTAATAATATTGCTAAAATTCCAAATTTGAAGATATTCGGTTAACCGGAAGTGGAATTTTAGAGAATGTGACTTTGTAATTTTCTCAAAAACGACTCCAACGATATCCTTGGCAAGTAAACTGCCCAGTTAGAAATCTACCATTATTATTTGTAACATGTTTTTGCAAAAATTATTTTTTTGTCCCCTCCTGTATAAAATAAAAAAAATAGAAATCATAGATATTTATATGTAAAAACAAAACAAAAAAAAAATCAGTGAAGTTGCTCTACCGGTTGACAAATGACAAATTTTGCCCAAAACCTTCGTGTCAGGTGCGATCGTAGTAACTACACGAAATACCAAGTGTGAACTGGCTGCGGCTTTTTTCTTTCTTGAGATTCTGGTTTTGACACACACACAACATTTCGGTAATAATGTTTTCATATTCAGTGGACCTCGAATCATGTATTTCCGGTGAAAATTCAATTTCGGAAACTCGACAAGATCGCAACACTTGCTCGTGTTGTTACCCGTGGGGTGGAGTAAGAGAAAGTAAAGATTTGAAGATAAATCTTCTTGAGATTTTTGAATTGTAATTTCACAAAAAAGTATACAAACTGTTAAAAAAAATAATTAAAAGTAGCCCAAACACGGTTATCAGAGAGTTAATAAAAGAAAGAAAAGAATGAAAAGGGACACAAATACTGAGAACACACTATTGTTTTATTAGTCATGGACAACAAATACGAACACCGTTAAATCACACAGATATGCTTTATTATACATAGCAAAACACACTACGCTAAAGATAACAATGCCAACTCTCTCATTTCCCCTCATCCTTCTCCAATCAATAGTCCATACTCGATCTCAGCCAAGTATCGATTTCCTCTAGTTAATCAATTGGGATGGATTTTGTGGGCCCCCGTCCACAATTTCTTATCAATTCGGCCATCCTGTTCGTTAATTGTCCTCAGTTAACTATATAGTCCTTAAGGTACATCGGAACCTTTCGATTTCTCTTTAAGCTAGTAGTGGCGGTCGCAACCTCACTAATGCTTTCCTCTTCCGTTGTGGCCTCACTATCATCCTGCGCTTCTTCCCCTGTTGCTACCTCACCATCGTCCGGCTCTTCTTCCTCTGTAGCTACCTCACTATCGTCCTGCTCGTCTTCCTCTGTTGGTTGCCACAATTTCATATCCGACACGTGGACAGACGTGGAGTACAATCGTCCACCCTTTTCCCTTAAGTCACTCACGGTGTAAGAATCCTTTCCTCTCACTGCTGAGACCACTAGAGGTCCTCTATATCGCGCCTGCGTCTTGGTAGGTTGTCATGTGCACTCTTTAGCCTGCCGAATAAAGACGACATCTCCCACGTTATATTTAGTCCCCTTATATATTTTTCCGTCGAAACGGGACTTCATTTGACGTTGGCTCTCTTCAATTTTCTTCCTAACTTCTCCCTGTATTACCTCTGGGTGTTCGTATTCTTCTTCTATAAAGTCGCGGAGATTCGCGTCCAGTTTATCAAAAAGTGGTTGGTATCTGTATAGCATTTCATATGGAGATCTCCCTGTAGTTTGATTAATGCTGAGGTTCAGTGACTGCTCACATAATCGTATCTTTTCGTCCCAATCGGAACCGTCTTCTCGTTCGAATATTGAACGTATCACTGGCAGAACAGTTCGATTTACCCTTTCCACGAGTCCATTGGCTCTTGGGTGCCTCACAGAAATCAAGTTATGCTTTATACCTCTCTCCTTGCAGTAATCTTCAAACGATTTAGCCGTGAAGGCAGTGCCTCTATTCGTTATCACCATCTGTGGTATTCCCCTGTCTAGAACAAGATTCCTCAAATGCTTGAGCGTACTCGCCGCCGAAGTGTTCTTCACTGGGTGTAATTTCACAAACCTTGTTAGGTTGTCCACAACAACTAATAAGTGCTGGTTACCTTTTCGACTCTTGGGGAAAGGACCTAAATGATCTAGGTGCACAAAGGCAAAAGGCCTTCCACCAGCTGGTATAGGATGTAATTCGCCTTGTTTCTTTCCTGAAGGTACCTTATTGAGTTGACATTGGATACATCCACTTATATGTTTCCGTATATATCTTCTCATCCCTGAAAACCAGTATGCCCTCGAAATGTTTTGTATTGTCCTCTCTAAAGCGAAGTGCCCCATTAAATCATGGTATTGCACCGCCAGTGTCTTCCGAAAACTCTTCGGGACCATTAGTAACTTCTTCCCATCTAGTTTCTTGTATATAAGGCCGTTGTCAAGCTCCGCATCTTCCACCTGCTGACTTTCCCCTCTCGTCCTTTCGTTTTGCGGGGCGCTCAGAATCCTTCGTAAATTCAGTAATTTCTCGTCGCTAATTTGCCACAGCCTTACTACCTCTTCTTTTGAAATCATCGTATAAATTTCTTTCAGCTCAGTATCTCCACCTGGCTGATCGTAGCTAAAACTCCTGCTCAAGGCATCCACATGCCGCATTTTTACACCTGGTCGATGCTTTATCTGAAAATTATATTCCTGCAATTGTGCAGCCCACCTGCAAATCTGTGCATTTTTTGTCCGGTAAGTGTTGAGATACAGCAATGCCTGGCAATCAGTCACCAAAGTAAATTGGATGTTTATTAGGAACTGTCGCAATCTTTCGATGCACCAGATGACCGCTAACAGTTCCAGTTTACTAGAATGGTAGTTCCTCTCGGCATCAGAAGTCCGTTTACTCACGCAGTAAACAAGATGCATACCACCATCTCTTCCTTGTTGCAAGAGGATCCCGGCCAAACCTTCGGCACTAGCATCGGTGTGTAGTTCCGTCTGTGCTTTTGGGTCGTATAGTTTGAGGACTGGACCTGTTGTCAGAGCTTTCTTCAAATCGGCAAACGCAGTTTGCTCTTCCTCAGTCCAACGGAATTGTTCTCCCACTCTGGTCAGCTTTGTCAAGGGAAGTGCTCTCACCGCAAAGCTCTTGACAAAACGTCGAAAGAAACTTGTTAATTCCAAAAATCTGCGCACTTCCTGCACGTTCTTAGGAGTTGGATAACGAGAAATCGCTTCGGTCTTTCGCTCTCCTGGCTCAATTCCTGATGTTGTCACTACAAAGCCCAAATATTCTATTTTCTGCTGGGCGAAACGGCATTTCTGGAGTCTCAGTGTAAGTTTTGCGCTCTTGAGCGCTTCCAGAACATCTCTCAATCTTTCCATCATATCATTCCATGATGTGGCGGGAATCAACATGTCGTCCAGGTAGCAAAGAACTACCCTATTTCTCAGATGACCCAAAACCTTGTTCATCATCCGTGAGAATTCGAAAGGGGCATTCTTGAGTCCGAATACCATTCGAGCATGGTCGTCGGGAGTAACGAAAGCTGTTTTTGCTTTGGCTTCTTTGTTGAGTGGAACCTGTAAATACCCGTGGGCTAAGTCTAGAACAGTGAAACACTCAGCTCCTGCTAATAGTTCCAGCTGATCATCAATGCTAGGGACCGGGAACGATTGGGTCACCGTTTGTTTATTTAGCTTCCTGTAATCTACGACGAGTCTTGGTTCTCCATTCTTCTTAGTGACTAGTAATACGGGACTCGCGTATGATGATTTGGTACTTGATACAATGCCCGCAGTTTTCCATTCTTCTACTATGCCAGCATTATATCTCTTTCCTTTTGACTCGCTTTGAATGGCTTCATACACACTGGCGTACTTCCCGATTCTTCCACTATCTCCATTTCTGTTACGTCCGTCAAACCGACTTCAGAGGTTACGGTGGCGAAACACATTGGAAACTCATTTATCAGGGAAAGTAACTGACTTTTTTGCTCGTCCGAGGCTTCCTTGCCTATGTTCACTTCTTCCTGTTTAATCACTCTTTCCATTCCTATCGTGCTTTTACTTACTAATACTGTTTCCTCCATCTCATAAATTTGTCCTCTATTCAATGCCACTCCCTGGGGAATGTCAACAGTTTCTCTTGAATCATTTCTCACTAAAATTTGGAATATCTCTGTCCCCGTAGTAACTTCCATCAAGTTTGCTGTAGAAGGAGGCAAACTTATCCGGTCCTTGGCATTTATTCTAATTTGTTTTTCAGATTCTTCTATATATAAGTCTCTGAATGGGTCCTCTTCACGATAACCGATTTTTAAATTATTATCAATGCTACAGAAGGCGATGTGTGGCTGATCCAACCAACTTCTGCCAACAATTATTTCATACAATTGTGCATGGTCAGGTACTACCAACACCCTTATTTCAGTTCCTAGGACACCTTCGATTTCTAAAGTACTCAAACTTGCTTCCTTAACTAAAATTGGACATTCTCCATTACCAAAGCCTGTCAGAGCCACATCTATTGGGATCGTTCTGAGAACTAATCTCTTTGCCGCAGATTCACGTATCGTGCAGTCACAAGCACCAGTGTCAATTAATCCAGGTATTTTCCCAGAACCGTTTACCTGTATGAATTTAACATATTTAGATGCTAAAGGCTTCTTTTCGCAAGCTAACGTCATCTGGTCTTTCTTGACACAATCATTTGCTAAGTGTCCTGCCTTTCCGCATTTTCGACATAGTCTTTCTGTTCCTGATTCAGGGCATTCTCTTGAAATATGTCCCAATTTGCCGCACACATAGCACTTTATTGGTAATTTGGCTTAGTCGCTTCATTCTTATATAAATTCTTACCACTGGCTCTCTTGAAGTCAACTTCGGGTTTATAATTCGATTGTGTATTTTCTCTTGCTTCTTTATAGCCTAAGTTATTATTTTTCCGATCACTTCCTGAGTTAATGTTCACTGACTTTCTAATTCTTAATAATCTAGCTTTATTTACTCGCTCATATTCTTCGATCGAATCTCTTAACTCATCTTCATCATTGTGATTTATTCCTAGCAGATGGTCACTCAACTCTTTAGACCACAAGCCTTTTATTAACTGTAATTTGACTGCCTTGAATGTAACCCTAACTCCTTATACAAACTGATTTTCTCCTGAAAATAATCTTCCGTCTCTTCGTTTTTATGCTGAGTTCTTTGCATCATCCGCTTCCACTTGGTTCCACAATCAACCTCACCAACATAAGTCCTTCGAAATTTTGCCTCAAAATCTGTCCAGGTCTCAATTTTCTTAGAGTAGAACCAGTCCCTTGCCGGGCCAATAAGGTTAGCTCTAGCTGCTTCTAATGTGCATGCATCGGGCCAATCATGCATTTTGGCAATCCCTTTAAGTGAAGACAACCACCCTTCAGCTTCATGCCTCTCAACCTTACCATTAAACTTTTTAATATTACTGTTAAAATCCGGTAATATTTTAAATTCTTTAGGTTTTGATCTACTTAACTCCTTTAATATTGCCTCGTTCTGCGCCAACATTCTAACTATAATATTTTCAGTCCCTCCTATTGCGCTATTTTCGCTTTTATCATCCTCTTCATTCGAACAATCATCCTCATCTTCATTCACTTCATCATCGGAATCAGTAAAAGATTTTAAGTCATTTAAACTTGTGCAAATTCTTTCAGCTAAGATATTTAATTCTCCTTCCGGCTCTAATCTTAGAAATTTACAAATTAATATTAATTCATCTACAGAGAATTCCTTCTTAACCTCATTTACTTTAATTTTGAATTCTTCAGAATCGATAGTTAGTTTGAATCCGTCAAATGCTCTTAAACGTCTCCTATTTCCTCTATCTCCTTCACTTTTGAAAATTAATTTATGTAACAGCTTAATTGTTTTTGTAGGTGCTTCACCTATATTCCTTTTAAGCCAGGTTATATATTCCATTTTCATGCAAATATATTTCTTTTGTGTATATATCAAAAAAATCAGTTATAAAGATTAATAGTAATTATTTGTTACTTACAAATAAAGAAGATCGCCAATAATGTTGAAATTAAACGTAAAAGGAACATCAAAACTAACAAACAACTTATTACCTGTTTTGTTGAAACAGTTTATCTATTTATTTATTTATTTATTTTTCACAGTTCAAACGTCTTAAAATTAATTACAAAATTAAACACAAAAGATCAAACAAACAAACACTTATTAACTATCTTTTATACTGGGCAAGTCTTAACCCGTTAGTTATTTCACAGTCCAAAATTCATAAACAATAATTACTTAGTCAATCCCACTTCTGAATATTTGTTAAAAAAAATAATTAACAGTAGCCCAAACACGGTTATCAGAGAGTTAATAAAAGAAAGAAAAGAATGAAAAGGAACACAAATACTGAGAACACACTATTATTTTATTAGTCATGGACAACAAATACAAACACAGTTAAATCACACAGATATACTTTTTTATACATAGCAAAAACACACAGTACGCTAAAGATAACAATGCCAACCCTCTCATCTTCCCTCATCCCTCTCCAATCAATAGTCCATACTCGATCTCAGCCAAGTATCGACTTCCTCTAGTTAATCAATTTGGATGGATTTTGTGGGCCCCCGTCCACAATTTCTTATCAGTTCATTTATTAAGTTTTGTGTTTTTCGCTTATATATTTCGAGTTGTGCTACTATGTCAAGTCGTCGTCCTTGTGGCAGAGTGTATTAGTTCATCGGGTCGTATGTCATCGGGTGTGTTGTTAGTTTTAGAGTGATTGGCGTTAATTTGAGTCCAACTTTGTTGTATTTGTATGATTGAGGTGTCGGTAAAATCGTTCCCCCTTGATTTTGCCCGCGTTCTGCCCCACGTTAAATGTTGTTCACAGTCGGGCACTTCAATTCGTAGACCCCACTGCTGTCATACACGTCAGTGAACTCGGTACGAGTGCGGAGTTTTTGGCCTAATTTGTTGTTTGTCCGGAAGGATGTCTTAATGCCCAGTTTTTTGAAAAAATTTGTGAGTTTGTACGTGTGGCTTCCAATATATGTGAATGTGGCGAATTTGTCTGTTGTTTCTTTGTCAGTCCTATTTCGGTGGTGTGGTTCGTTTTTGAGGAGTTTATTAACGATGTTTTTATTGTACCCATTGTTTTCAGCTATTTTGTAGATTGTCTGCAATTCTTGTGCGTGGTTCGCGGGTGTGAGGGGTGTGTATTTAAGTCTGTTCGTTAGGTGTCTAAGTGCAGCTATTTTGTGTTGGGTGGGGTGGTTGGAATTGTGCGGTATGATAGCATCCGATGTAGTTGCTTTTCTGTATATTCCGTACTCTATTTTATGGTCGGTTCTTGTGAGTTTCATGTCCAAGAAGTTGAGGGTGTTGTTCGTTTCTTTTTGTATGTGAATTTTACTTTCTTGTTTATGTTGTTAAGGTAATGTACTATTTTGTCTACGTCTATGTCGTTTTGCAATATGAGGAATAAATCGTCCACGTATCGTGCATAAAACGTTACGCCGAACTCCTCTTTCAGTTTGGGTACGTAAGTTTCCTCCATGTTTTGTATAAATATTTCTGATAGTATGGCCGATGTGGGGTGCCCCATTCCCAGTCCGTCGGTAGCGAGGTAGAACTTGTTGTTAAATCTAAAGTAGTTTTGTGTCGTTGTGGTTTGTACTAAGTTCGTGAGTTGGTGGACGAATTGCATGGATTCTTCTCGTTCCAACTTCTGTTTCATTAAATCCAGTGTGTCCGTGATTGGTATGGAGGTGTATAGGTTGGTAATGTCAAGGGACAGCAAACGGGAATTGGGGGTGAGTTTTATATTTTCTGTTAACTGGATTAGGTGTTGTGTGTTTATTATATTGTAAGTGTCATTCAGTTTTACTTTGTTTTATTACCGCTGCCAGATGCTGTGTCAACTTGTATGCTGGTGCCGTTGTGTAGTTTACGACGGGTCTGATGGGAATATTGGGTTTGTGTATTTTTGGGAGTGCATTTAGAATGGGTGCTGCGGGGTTCATGCAAGTATATTTGAAGGCTTCGCGGGGTGGTATTACTAGTGTTAAGTTTCTTTATAGCAGTTTATACTTGTTGTTGGAAGTTTGACATCCTTCCGGACAAACAACAAATTAGGCCAAAAACTCCGCACTCGTACCGAGTTCACTACGTGTATGACAGCAGTGGGGTCTACGAGTTGAAGTGCCCGGACTGTGACAACATTTACGTGGGGCAGACCGGCAGAAAAATCAAGGAACGATTTACCGAACACATCAGAACATACAAATACAACAAAGTTGACTCAAATTACGCCAATCACCTAAAAACTAACAAACACAAACCCGATGACATAACGACCACGATGAAACTAATACACTCTGGCCACAAAGGACGACGACTTGACATAGTAGAACAACTCGAAATATATAAGCGAAAAACACAAAACTTAATAAATGAACAGACAAAATTTGCTAGTGAACCATTATTCAGAACACTCTTCCCACAATAGCAACAGAAACACGATTACACACGCAACAAATAGTTCTTAAATAGATTTTAAGGTTAGGTTTAGTTTTAAATCTACTATGTACATATAGACGTCCGTCAGTTTGTAGAGGAGCTCATCCACCACTAGGCTCCACATTAGGGGTGACAAAACTCCCCCTTGCGGACAGCCACGAGTAGTGCGGGAGCGGATGGTCCGTGAGCCCACCACAGTTTCTACCGTTCTTGTAGACAACATTTCCATCATCCACCTGGCGGTTGTTCCATCCACCCCCCTTCTAACAAGGGCTCTGCCAACCGCCTCATGGGAAGTATTGTCAAACGCGCCTTCTATGTCCAAAAAGGCACAGATGGCCGTTTCTTTAGCATCTAGGGTCCTCTGGATTACATCTGTCAGCCGACATAGAGCGGTATCCGTCGACCTTCCCGCTCGATATGCGTGCCGACAGGGGTGCAAAGGCACTCTCTCCAGAACCCCTGTCCTGATATAATTGTCCACGGCCTTCTCCATAGCCTTTAAAAGAAAAGACGTAAGGCAGATAGGCCTAAAGGACTTGGGCAAGGTGGCGTCCCTTTTCCCAACCTTGGGGATAAAGACCACTCTAGCCCTTCTCCACAGCCTCGGTATATACCCGAGTGCCAAACTGCTCCGAAAGATATTAACCAAGTGTGGAAGAACCTCCCTTAGGCCCTTTTGTAGGAGGGCCGGGAAGACCTCATCCACACCAGGCGACTTGAAGGGCTGAAACTTATTTATTGCCCATTCTATTCTTAGTGGCGTGCAGATGGTTCTGGCCACCTCCCAGTCATCCCTTACCGGTCTGCTGGGCCCTATCGTGTCAGTACCATTCTCTGGTGGCAGACTCCCCGGAAAGTGGGTCTCCAGCAGGAGAAGAGCACGTTGCTCCCCATCCTGCGTATAGCTGCCATCAGGTCTTTTGAGTGACATCAATGGTCCAACACCGTGTTTGGCCATTGCCTTATGCAATCTGGCTCCACGGGTGCGGAGCTGATGTCCTCACAAAATTTCTTGTAACTAGTTCTTTTAGCTTTTCTGATCTCCTTGTTGTAGGTAGTAAGCGCCCGCGTGTAGCTCTGCCAATCCCCAGTGCGCTTGGCCCTATTAAAGAGCTTGCGCACTTTGGATCTTAAATTGGACAGATCTCTGCTCCACCAGGGGACGTCCCCACCGCACCGGAGTCTACTCACGGGGCAGCTGTCTTCAAAGGCGCCTACCAGCGCCTCATTCAGTTCCTCTACCCTATGCTCCAGCTCCAAACGACACTGCGGCGCCCTCGCAGTGCCGGTACGATTTAGAGCGCAGCTCAAATTGGTAACAAATTCCTCCCAATTCGTACGTCTGGGGTTTCTCCACTCTGCACCCCCATCGCCAAACCCCTCCAGACTGAATGTAATAATTCGATGATCTGAAAGGGAAGGCTCATCCGAGACTTCCCAGCTCCCGACAAACTGCCCGATGCTAGGACTACCAAAGGTAATATCCAGAACCTCCTGCCTTGCCCTAGTTACGAACGTAGGTGACGCCCCGACGTTGAAAATATCTAGGTTATACTGGAAGATAAACTCTAAAAGGTACTCACCTCTTCTGTTATTCCTTCTGCTCCCCCACACTCTGTTGTGGGCGTTTGCATCGCATCCAATCCCGGCAGTATTCTACCAACCTCTGAACCTCCGCCGGCGGTATATCACTGTCCCCAGCGAAGTAACTGGATGCTATCACAACGGCGCGGTTGTTACCTCCATAATTCAAGTGGGCCAAAATGGATACCAGATCCCGCGTCGTAAATTCTGAAAAACATGTGTAATTAATATTATTTCTGATCAGGATGCAGGCCCTAGGATTTTCACTTTTAGCATCCCATACTACCTTACTGTACTTACCTGACAGTCCACAAATCCGTCCTTTGACTGTCCACGGCTCCTGAATCAGCACCAGGCTAAGTAGCCTTTTGGCGAACAACCTCGCAATGGTGGCCGATGCCCCCTTTGCATAGTGTAGGTTCACCTGGGCTACCCCGGTACTCATTCCCGAGGGGTGCTTGCTCATGGGAGGGTTGGGGGAGCACCCCCTCCTCCCACAGGAGCTTCTCCTCCTCCTTGACCGAGAGGCTTGCCCGGAGGGCTGAGAGATCCATTGCTCCCATGTCTCCCAGGCTCTCCCGTCGCTGAGAATCGTACTCGAGCCCCGGGGATAAACTCTCCCTCGGCGGCTCCTCCGCTGGAGTAGAGGACAAAGGAGCTTGCTGCTCCTTATCATCCCCTTCGCCCTCCAGCTTCTTCCAGCCTCTAATGGGGAGTTTCCCAAACCGAAATCGGATGGTTCCTCCTCCCCTCCTGACCGCCTCGAACGACTGATCGTCGATCGCGGCGGTCATCAAGAGACATCCATTCTCCTCTTTACATACGAGGATCTTCCAGATCTTCGTGTTTACTCCCACGTTCTGGGCATCCACCAAGGCCAAGACCTTCTTGATGCCCTTGTCCGCACTCCTTGGAAAGAAGGCAGTGATGGTGTGCATCTTCGGGAAATCCTCTCCCGAGCACGCCATCAACTCCACTCCTGTCCAAGTACTCAGGTTTGATACCCTGCTCTGCAGCCAGTCCGCCCTGTGCTGGTCAAAGCAGTCTAGCCACAGCATCCCTGGACGAAAATGTATGCCCTCAAATTGGAGCTTATGCTCCCATCCAAGGGCTATTTCCTCCACAATAGCATCCTCCAGTACTGATAACTCCTCAGCACTGAGTATCACATCCGGAAAACCTCGAGGCATCACCCCCAACTCTCACCGCCTGTACTGCACCGGCATAGCTGGTGCCAGGTCGGCGAAGGCCTGGGTTGGCCCCCGAGGAAATCCCGGGATTTGTACTGCCAGAAGGTACCACCCTTCTTCTTTTAATATCTTTCCTTTCGGGAGGTGTTATATATCTCTCCCGCTTACCATGAGCACGCTGAGGTGGGCTACTGCCCACCCGCTGTGCTTTGTGCTTCTCGGCCTCCGCTCTTGCTTCCTGGGGGGGGCATGCCCCCAGCAAGCGCGCGGAGATACCACCGAACGCCTGCACCACTGAGGCCTCTCCTCAGAGTGTCATCTATCGCCCCCGGTTGCTTGGGGGCGGTGGCGGTAACGTCCTCTTTCTCCCGCTCCTTTTCCGACCCGGTGCCTCCTCTTTCCCTACCGCACCAGAAGGATTAGCGGGAGCCTCCGCGCCACCGCTAGTAGTAGGCCTATTGCCAGCTTCACCCCCATCAGGAGCTTGCTCCTTAGATACCTGGGGTTCCATTATTACAATCGCGGTATCCACCCACTTGCTTACTTGGACCTGCTCAGCTTGGCGAGAAACACTCGCCTCGCTGCCCATTCCACTGGGAGCGCGCTCCTTTGTGGCTTGGGCCGCAGGTGGTAAAGTGGCGCTAGCTACCCACCTAGTTTCAACTTTAGATTTTTTAATTCTTTTCATGGATCATTCCCACGTACAGCTAAGGTTTCTCATCGGTCGACTGCATCAGAGCCCCGCATGATACAGCAAGGCCATTCATTACTCCCTGATGCGGCCCGGTTTCAGGAAGGCACCGTTATACTCCAGCCGGCACGGTACGCATAACACCCTGTTTTAGTGGGGTGTGTCTCTGAAGCTGCCCCTGGGGGCACCACCTCAGATGACCAGCGGGTACACCCTTAACGTACAAATTGGGAGGAATTCGTTACCAATTTGAGCTGCGCTCTAAATCGTACCGGCACTGCGAGGGCGCCGCAGTGTCGTTTGGAGCTGGAGCATAGGGTAGAGGAACTGAATGAGGCGCTGGTAGGCGCCTTTGAAGACAGCTGCCCCGTGAGTAGACTCCGGTGCGGTGGGGACGTCCCCTGGTGGAGCAGAGATCTGTCCAATTTAAGATCCAAAGTGCGCAAGCTCTTTAATAGGGCCAAGCGCACTGGGGATTGGCAGAGCTACACGCGGGCGCTTACTACCTACAACAAGGAGATCAGAAAAGCTAAAAGAACTAGTTACAAGAAATTTTGTGAGGACATCAGCTCCGCACCCGTGGAGCCAGATTGCATAAGGCAATGGCCAAACACGGTGTTGGACCATTGATGTCACTCAAAAGACCTGATGGCAGCTATACGCAGGATGGGGAGCAACGTGCTCTTCTCCTGCTGGAGACCCACTTTCCGGGGAGTCTGCCACCAGAGAATGGTACTGACACGATAGGGCCCAGCAGACCGGTAAGGGATGACTGGGAGGTGGCCAGAACCATCTGCACGCCACTAAGAATAGAATGGGCAATAAATAAGTTTCAGCCCTTCAAGTCGCTTGGTGTGGATGAGGTCTTCCCGGCCCTCCTACAAAAGGGCCTAAGGGAGGTTCTTCCACACTTGGTTAATATCTTTCGGAGCAGTTTGGCACTCGGGTATATACCGAGGCTGTGGAGAAGGGCTAGAGTGGTCTTTATCCCCAAGGTTGGGAAAAGGGACGCCACCTTGCCCAAGTCCTTTAGGCCTATCTGCCTTACGTCTTTTCTTTTAAAGGCTATGGAGAAGGCCGTGGACAATTATATCAGGACAGGGGTTCTGGAGAGAGTGCCTTTGCACCCCTGTCGGCACGCATATCGAGCGGGAAGGTCGACGGATACCGCTCTATGTCGGCTGACAGATGTAATCCAGAGGACCCTAGATGCTAAAGAAACGGCCATCTGTGCCTTTTTGGACATAGAAGGCGCGTTTGACAATACTTCCCATGAGGCGGTTGGCAGAGCCCTTGTTAGAAGGGGGTGGATGGAACAACCGCCAGATGGATGATGGAAATGTTGTCTACAAGAACGGTAGAAACTGTGGTGGGCTCACGGACCATCCGCTCCCGCACTACTCGTGGCTGTCCGCAAGGGGGGGTTTTGTCACCCCTAATGTGGAGCCTGGTGGTGGATGATCTCCTCTACAAACTGACGGACGTCGGCATTGCCTGTCAGGGATATGCTGACGACGTCGTCATTATTGCTAGAGGAAAGTTTGAAGAAACCCTATGTGATATAATACAGAGGGGTCTAGATATCACTAGCGAGTGGTGTGTCTCAGTGGGGTTGAAGGTTAATCCAACGAAAACCACTGTGATACCCTTCACTAGGAAAAGAACACTCCCACGCCTGAAAAATATCCGGCTAGCCGGAGAAGAAGTAGGGTGGGAAAAGGAGGGTAAGTACCTAGGGGTGACTTTTGATAGTAAACTCCTATGGAAGAAACATATTGAATCAACTGTTAATAAGGCCACTGGCGCCCTCATGATATGTAGGAGGATGGCGGGCAAATCCTGGGGATGCCCCCCGAGAATCCTACGGTGGATGTACACCATGATGGTGAGATCAGTTATCACCTATGGCGCGGTGGCTTGGTTTAGGAAGACCAAAGAAGACCAAAGAAGAAGACCAAAGAAGACCAAAGTGCGGCGAAGGAAAAAGGATTCGGAAAAGGAAAGTATTCGGAAAAGGATTCCTGTAAGTGGATATATTTAGGGCTGAGGAGAAGGAAGATGTACGTTTGGGCTTGGAAAAATTCCACCTTGTTCCTGATCATTCATTTTACCTTCGGTAAGACTGACTGTAAGTTACTTATTTGATCAGCTTGCTCTGATAGGGGCAGGCCCTTGTAAATCGACTTAACATAGTCTGAAACATCCTGTTTACAAGGGGGATTTACAAATAAAACGGTTAAATTTGTTTTGGTAGAGTCAGCCCTTAACAATAATTTTTTAAATATTTTTATCTGATCTTCTACTTGTTCCTTTTCGTTGGGTGGCAATTCCAAGCTATTCATGTTATTCATCCGATCTATTAGGTAGTTGAAACGTGTATTTAATCTGTTACATTGAGCCAAGGTAGGCTCCGAGAAAATTCCTCAAATAATTCTATGATTTCTAAATATTTATTAAATCAAGTTTCGAATTCCTTTTGTGAATCAATCGCGCCTAAAAATTCAATATCAATTGGATTTTGTTCATTTAAAACTTTATGTTGGGACTTAAGCGGGGTGGCCACGTTGCAACATCTTTACTTCCTCTAATACTTAGCTCGTAAATTAACTCATCTCTCCGGTACCAACATTTTGCCAATTTATTTGAAATAATATTTAAATATTAAAGTACTGAAAAGAAGATTATTAAAAAAAATATATAAATAAATAAAATACAGATGAAACAATAAAATAAAGAAATAAATCTAATTCTAAGCCTTTAAAGTTTTAAACTAACAAGAATTAAATGTTGAAACATAAATAAAATGATAAGTTTCAAAATTGAAAAAATTAAGTGTCATAAAAGGGTATTATTTCTTCTAGCGGTACAATCGAAAGACTTCAAAGGTTTGGAATTCTCTCTCTCTGCAAATTTGTTCGAATTCTTCATCAATAATCCTCTCAATGGAATTTTCCAAAATCAAACATGTTGTACCGTCTAAGTAAAATTTCAAATTCAATTCTTTTTGTGAAAAGTCGGTAACCCATTGCATTCATCATAAGGAGATACTAAGAAATCGTGTAGTGTATAAAGTTCTCTGAGGTGACTTGGTGACTGCTAAGGCAAGCTAAACTCTCAGGACCTTTCCAAACAACGCTCAGCTACCAGTGAAGCGTTAGGATGGGGCAGATGAGCTTGATGCAGCAAAGAAGTAGAGTAATTTCTGGTATTTTATCCGTCGTAGCATGCATATTCATTTTGTTCCTGACCGGTTTGGGATTTTCATCCATCGTCAGGGCAAATTCACCAAGTTTGTGTATCGAGTTCACTTCAACGTAATGTTTCTGAAAGATTGAGACATGTTGAAGTGAACTCTCTACACAAACTTGGTGAATTTGCCCTGACGATGGATGAAAATCCCAAACCGGTCAGGAACAAAATGAATATGCATGCTACGACGGATAAAATACCAGATGTTATCCAGCATTGCGGACCCATCCACATATTCAACAAGTAGAGTAATTGTTGGTTGTCGCTTATACAAACTCTTTATTTTATATTCTACAGTAACAAATTTGAACCCAGAGTTCACAGCAACAATTATTTAACTCCAGAACACAATCAATTATAAATTGAACAGGGATTTCTAATAATCCATTCAGAAACATTAATGAATTAAAACTCTCCTATTCACAAATACATAATACTCATAATGTTCTTTTTGAAAACGTGCACACTCTATCAATGCCCAGCAACGACACTGACTGTAAAACCTATACACTTAGCTAAGTCTGCTTTCTGCGACGCGGCTTCTTCAAACAAGATATAATTAGTAACGGCACAATCTTCACAACATTTAGTTATAATAATCTGGCGATTCATGTGAGCAATGCCTTCAATAACATTTTTAACCAAAGAATGCATAATTGAAAGCATCCTTCTCAACAGTTGGCGAGATATGATTATATTTTTAAGGATGACCATTGTTTAAAATTTGTTTTTCATAAAATTATTGAATTCCATTACACATGAATTGTATTTTTTTTAGCAGTTAGTACATTATCTTTGTTTGTTTGTTTAGGGCGACTGGTTTTGGATTATGCTTCGTATGGTTTCGCTTGATGGCATTCTGCGCCACAATGTTGAGCTGGCCAGTACTATCTGGTGTGATCATTACTCTACTTATAGGTGGTGTAGCTCTGTATAGACTTCCAGACACTTCACATAATCTTATGTAATATGAAATTTTCATATAAGTTCAATTAAATCATTCTTAAAAATTAAAGTCAAGGCGACCAAAGTTTTTAAAATTTGTACTATAAATTATTATTGATTGTAAAAATGGTGTTGCATTGCTTAAATATGAATTATGTTAATGAATGATTATTTTTGTGCTAAAAAAGTATTAAGAATGTAATGCTAAAGTTTCGGTCTCAACGTAATGTTTAGCTGGTGTAATGTGTTGGTGAGATGTGTATAGGTAGCTTGTGGCGTGAGCGTTTCAGCGAAAAGGGCTTGTATGTATATACGGTTAAGAGAGAAGTATTAGTAATAATTAAGAGATGACACTGCTTTTATAAATACATATATTATTCTTTAGCAAGTTTATTACAATATCACACTGTATCTTAATAAAATAACGTTTATCTAGAATAAAGGCAAATATCTATCATTGGCACTGAGCGATTAAGTATAAATCAATTAATTAATCTAGATTAAATGCCAAACTCTTATGTTTTAACTTATAACTTGACTATAGGATACTGGTCTGATGCTTTCACCTTGATTTGTAGCACTCGTCTGTCTTAAAACAATCTCTTCTCTTTGTCCGTTTAGTGCCTCCCCTTTAGGAGAAGGGGGTAGTACAATGCCATAATTGTTCTTGTACCGTACCAGTAACTGGACTTGTATACCTGGCTAGCCCTTTTGCAATGGAATGTCAATCTTTTTCTAATTTGAGATAATTATAAAATATTCTAAATTATTTTTAAAAACTATTATTTTTCGATTTTGTTCTTCCACTACATTATCCCCCCTCCTGGAGAAATTTTTCGGCACGAAAAATTTGGGAGATAATCTGGAGTTGTAGAGGCTTGGAAGTTATCGAGAGGCGTGTGTGTAACGTCTGCAAGGTTGCCGTGCGTTGTGGGGTGCAGTCATCTTCTTCTGGAGCAAACGCTGCTTGAAGGTGTGAGCGTTGCTGTGGTGTTTGAATGTCTTCTACTCGAGCGAACGCTAGGCGATTAATGTAGACTGTAGGGGGTCGGTACGTAGGTGTGTATGTACTTTCTTGAATTAACTCTATATGAACAAAAAAAAACTCTTAAGTATTTTAAAAATAATTAACAAATAAATAAATAAACAAAATACACAAATAAAAAAAAATATATATTTAATAAGCGTGCAAGGAAGCGCAAGGATTGCGATCGCAAAGGGTATGAGAAGATGAAGATATTTTCCTTTGGTAAAATCTTGGGTATCTGAAAATGATCATACAGAATTATACATAAATTTACATGATAAAATTCTAACAAATAACGTGCAATATTGACTAATCATGCAATTATAACATGCAATTTTTATGCAATTAAATTCATGCGCATGAATAACATCCATGCACATGCAATGGTGCAGTCGACGAAGATTCTTGGATCTGTAAAAGAGAGGTTAAACAAACTTAAATTTCAACAAATATTAGTGTAAAAATTATTAAAACTAGGAGGTAAAGATGAAATAGCTAGCTTGAGGGGTATGTGCAAGTATTTCGGCCGTTTCTATAGCTATGAGTTCTTTCAACTGTTTTGCGTTTTCTAGATGAGTTGAATATAACCTTGAACAATACAAAAAAACCATTAAGTATTATAAAATTATAACATTCAAATACAAATAATAAACAAGTACAAGAATAATACAAATTATTTAATTTCCTTTTAAAGCGAACTAAAAAAAATAAATTAATTAGTTTAATACAATAAAAAACATCAATATTAACATATAAACATATTAAACAAATTCACGTGGTCATCTTGATTTCTGCAAAATAAAATAAATTACAATTATTATTTAAAATATACAATGCAATAATTATAAATATTAAAGGCGGAATAATTTTATAAATCGTGGTAGGAGAGTTTTCTGTGCTGAAACAAAAATAATATGTCGATTATTGCAACAACTAAAAAAAAAAAAATATATCAATACACTTTAGACATTTTTGTTCTGAAGACAAAATTCTTACATATAACATTTACATGTGGTGTAGTATGTAAAGTTAAGAAGCTGATAGATCGAGAATTATTTCAAGAGATTCAATGTATAGTTGTGTATGTATTGTGTGCGCAAGGTGGCACAGACATTTTGTGGCTAGTTACTAGGGATTTTAGTGAACTTAGCGATTAGTACTAAACTGGTGCGTTTGAGTACTAGTTGAAAATTGAATGTTGAATTTATTAAGTGTTAGATACGTGCGTAAATTAATGATTGCCCTGTAAGAATGTTTCTACAGTATTAATGGGAAATTGCCTTTTAATTGCGAAGGTATGGATTCGCCAGAAAATTTGGAGTTTTCGACATTGTCCGCATGCAAGTGAAGGGACATGATGCCAGAATTAGGTTTTAGCTGGTTAGTCAGGACTGATGGAAGCAGGTATGATAGCCATGGTCATAATGTCAGGTCATAATATTAGTCGAGAAAGCGACTGAGGGCTAACTCGTTTTGGGCTGTACTTGAAAACAATTACGAGCCGTATGTCCAAATGTTGAACAATATTGGCAAGTGGGCCTATTTGGAGGTTATTGCTAGTATCGTTACCATTATTATTATTATTATTACTATACTGGGGCTATCTGAATAAGAGTTAAATCGTGAATTATTTGAATTAACTCGAGGATTATGATTATAACTATAATATTGATTATTATTATTATTATTATTGTTATAACGATTATTATTATATACCCTGCGATTGAAATTTTTTGGTACATTAAAATTGTTAGGCATTTTGCCAAAGTTAGTACGAGATTTTGGTCTAAATTTGTTGGTGCAGTCCACGTCAAAATGTGGACCGGAACAGTGGCGACAAGGTCTGTTCTTTATTACATTAATAACTCTAGTTGGTTTTAATTGTGGCTTTTGACTGTTATTACGATGTGGGCATTCTCTGTGGAAATGCATTTGTCCACAGTAACGACAAGGAGATGGAGGTGTACGATTAGAATTTTTTGAAGTTACAGCGAAAACTGTGGGGTTTGTTTCAGAAGCCTGAACTTCTTTTAGGGCATTGGCATAGGAAAGTGCTTCATCTAATTTTTGAGGTAGCTTAGTTCGTACCTCATTACGAAACGGTTGAGGAAGTGATTTCAGGAATGCATCAGTGGCCAGTTTATCTAAAATAGTTTGTAAGGCCTCGAGTGGGTTAGCCTGTGCTTTTAAATGAATGGCGGATTGGATGTGTCTAATCCTATCCGCGAAAGTTTCAGGAGATTCTGTTGGTAGGGACTGAATATTAGTCATCTGTTGTAAGAGGACTAAGGGTATTTTTTCTTTTCTAAATCTAGTTAGAAGACGTTCTGAGATTAGGGGATACGTTATAATTGTACCCTGGCGTTGTAATTCGGCTTTCTGGGTGTAGTAAAATATTTTAGCAGACCCTGAGAGCCTAAGTGCTAATATTTCTAATTTAGCAGCGTCGTCCCAGCCAGAAAGACTAGCACAATGGCTAATTTGGTCTAGGAAATCGCACACTTGGGCTGAATTTTCGCCATCGAAAGTGGGTAAGCTATTAATTAATTGTAAATTTCTCAAGGGGCTGTTAGGGGTAGCTGGAGGATTTGCTAATTGCTGCTGAGCAAGTAAATATTCTACAGCAGCGCGATGCCCATATCTTGTCCATTAATCTTATACATTTTTGAAATGAACGAATTACTTGGGGAAAGATTATATTTTTCAAGACGTCTACGTAATTGGAGTAAATTCCTCCAACAGAAAGGTTATTATCGCGTAATATCTTTATAATTTGGGATCTACTAAGTACACTCATAAATTCAAAATTCACAAGGGATTGAGGTACAAGTGGTACAATTACAAAAATTTAAAAATGAAATTCACTAGAAATTCAATAATGGGAAATATTTAATTAAAATATTATTTCCGCTGAGAAAATAATTAAAAACAATCAAATTATCTGATGGATAATTTGTCTAATTATGAAATCAAAAATTGTAGGTACTTTTAATTTGTGGATTCTGGTTGAAAATATCCCAAACAGCTGGCACCAATGTAATGTTGTGTGTGATGTTGTATTTGTTTGTAGTAGTATGTGGCGTGAGCGTTTTAGCGAAAAGGGCTTGTATGTATATACGGTTAAGAGAGAAGTATTAGTAATAATTAAGAGATGACACTGCTTTTATAAATACATATATTATTCTTTATCAAGTTTATTACAATATCACACTGTATCTTAATAAAATAACGTTTATCTAGAATAAAGGCAAATATCTATCATTGGCACTGAGCGATTAAGTATAAATCAATTAATTAATCTAGATTAAATGCCAAACTCTTATGTTTTAACTTATAACTTGATTCTGGTATAGGATACTGGTCTGATGCTTTCACCTTGATTTGTAGCACTCGTCTGTCTTAAAACAATCTCTTCTCTTTGTCCGTTTAGTGCCTCCCCTGTTAGGAGAAGGGGGTAGTACAATGCCATAATTGTTCTTGTACCGTACCAGTAACTGGACTTGTATACCTGGCTAGCCCTTTTGCAATGGAATGTCAATCTTTTTCCTAATTTGAGATAATTATAAAATATTCTAAATTATTTTTAAAAACTATTATTTTTTTATTTCGTCCTTCCACTACACTGGCTCATTTACATCTTGTTTATAGACATGGGGAAATAATTTCTATACTTCAAATAGCTTTTGAAATAAATATTGCCAACAATAAAAACATCCCTTTAAAGCAATCACTTAGCTAACAATATTGTGTTCGTGCTCAATAAGTTTGACCAAAGAGGTAAAGGAAATTGATTAGAGAAGTGGAACCGATGTTTTTGATGAAATTGAAATAGCTCAGTTATTTGCCAATAAATAAAAATAAGTATATTAAAAAAAAAAAGAACTTCATATATGTAGCTCGAATCGTTGAAAATAATAATAATTCTTCTTTACAATTATAAAAAAATACTTATAAACTATTAAAAACGAAAAAATAAAATTATGAACAAATATTAGAAACCCCTTTGAATATGTGGTTTGTTGGATATATCTGCAATTTTACTGTTATATATCTGCTTTATTTTATTGTTTGGATATATCTCCGGTTCTCCTTTTTATCATTTTAACCGTTTCGGATATTGATCCAAGTTCACGTTTGATTTCTTTAAGTTAATTGACTTCCGTTTAAAAAGTTTCTTATAAAGAGTATCTCTCATTATAAAAGAATTAATAAAATAGCACGCTAAGACTGCTAAAATTCTAGATATTAATTAACCTACTTCGAATCAGCAAAAAAATCTAAAATGTGTTGGTCAACAGTAAACAAACTCAAGTCCATAAAAATATCTGGTATTTTATCCGTCGAGCATCATGCATATTTATTTTCTTCCTGACCGGTTTCGGATTTTCATCCATCGTCAGAGCAAATTCACCAAGTTCGTAAAGAGAGTTCACTTCAACCTAATGTTTCTGTTACTTGTTACTCACACTTGTTGGTTGTATATTATGTGGGGAAGTTATAAGGTTATGTTACTTTGTGTGTGTGATTAATGACAAAATGGAATTATTGTAATTTATGATTAGACATTAGAAAAATAGTGTATAATAAATTTGTTTTCAGTTTTGCAGAATACTCCATAACTAAATTTTTAATAGTGTAAAGTATGCTCAGTGTCTTATCAAGTTATTTTTATTAGGGGGGCGATAAGTTATTTCAGGAGTATACTGTACTAATAGGAATAGATAAAGTTTAAAGAAAGGCGATGCAAAGTTTCTAGACAGTTAAAAGCTTCTACAAGTAATAAATAAATGTGAAATACAAAGGGTTAATACAAGAAAATATGTAAGTAAATTGATATGTAAGAAGGTTGGCAGCAAACGGCAAATTGGAGAAGAGATGAAATAAATGTTAGAGGAAATCAAATGTATTCGTTTTTATTTATCATGCTTGTTTTTAAATGATATTAATTTATGTTTAAATTATAGGAAGAATATGTTTAGAGAGATAAGGTGGCATTTGTGGTGGCAATGCAGGAGTCTATTTACTAGGTCTGTTCGACCTTTAAATTTTTACATGATCTGAGTTCAGACCGGCGTGAGCCAGGTCAGTTTCTATCTTTAAATTTGTTATACATTTAAACGAACATTTATACGAACACAATTCTCCTACACAATAGGGCACGGTAGGAGAATTCAAAAACATCATGCAAATAATCTGTATTTTAATCCGGGAAAGAAGAAAATTTTGTTCCACAGATTAGAATTTAAAAAGAGCTTCATGCATCTTTTTCATTTTTTTAAATATATATATATATATGTGTGTGTGTGCGTGTGTGTGTGTGTGAAAAGTGGGAGCGAAATGGGGTTAGAGGGAGAACACCAAAATTAATAAAAAAACATTTAATTGCCACATATAATTCAGAGTTATACACATATAAAAAATAAAATCAACCTTCTTCGTCAAAACTCGTCTTACTAGAAGCGTTGTTGGTGTGTCCGACCGACACCAAGCTGGCTAGAGACAGCGGCAGGTAAGATGAGCATTAACCCCTTCTCCAAAATGCCTGGTCCGCACGCTAGGCCACACTGTCTCTCTCTTCTCGCTTAGTGTCGCCTCCCCATTCCACGGTTTGGGTACTAGACCCCCACCACGCTAGTCGCTGCTCACATAGCTCCCCCTTTTTGAAAAGTGGAGTACCTGAGTACCTCCTGGCCTTCACTTTTCCTATTGAATCCTGACCAGGTTGACACTGGGCCCTGTCTCACCAGCTGGTGCATCACCACCTACGCTGACCTCCTAGGGCTGAGTTTCCATTTCCTTTTCTTGTAACGTCGGTGGGACTTTGGGGTGCCGTTTCGGCGAGCCGTTCCTAGGCACCATAGGTATCTCTGCTGGCTGTCGTCCTTGCGCCCTCTCCAGCCTAGGGATACTTCTTCAGCTTGTTCAACGAGACAGGGAGTATCTTCGCTCGGCCCCTAACAGGCGCGGACTTCCTTGATAGTCATCGGAGTGGGGCGCCTGCCACCCCCACCACCACCTGTACTCTATCAGCTCTTCGGTCTCTTTTCTCATTCCCATTTTGTTTTGTCCAAGTCCTACTTAGTCCTGTCCCCTTCACCAGGATTAGTTACCACAACTTTCACCAGGATTAGTTACCACAGGATTAGTTACCACGAGACTGACACCCCTACTGAGACGACACACCTCTCCTAGCGTGATATGCTACTCAGATTCCCGAGCACTCCTCTCTTAGTACCCTCGGGCCCGCTCTCGATATCGGGGCCGAGTAATGACCCGTTCCCGTGGGCTGTGAAATCTTGGCGTACCATTCCCAGCTGTCCCGCCTCGTCGCGTAAACGGCTTCGTAGGGTATACGGTGACCGTGAAGATACTGGCACGTCTGATTGGTCCCAGCCGTCTTCTTCCTGGGCCCAGGTTGGGTCCCTGGTTCCCCCGCCTTCCAGCTCCGACTCCTCTGAGGTTCCCTCATCTCCCGAACTGGGGCCGCTCTCGCGCTCATCTTCCACCCCATCGGTCCTTGGATCGTTTACTGGTCCCCGGCTACCTACCTCCCTCCACTTCGCTTTGAGTCCCACTACCCCAGAAATCTCCAAATCGAGCTCCTCTCGCGGCTCACACTCTCCTTCCCTGTCTCGTGCGGGCCCATTATCGTTGTAGTTGAGAGGGGTGGAGGTACCGGGAGAAGAAGCTCTCGTCACGGCTGGTTTTAGCCTAGTCACATGAACGATATATCGCCCACCAGTCGGGAGAGCTAGCTCGTAATTTACGGGGGATATTCCGGTTAAGATAGTGTGTGGACCTGTCCAGGGCGTCTAAACTTCCGAGCATGATCAATCGGCACCGCTGGCTCATACAGATAAACCCGGTCGCCCACGATGAAACTTTTTCGAGCCCTCTTCCCTCGATCGTAAGCTTTCGCTCTTTCCCTTCGTGTCTGTGAATCGGTCTCTTGGGTATGGCGATAAGCCTTTTTCAAATTCTTTTGCACTTACTGGGCGAATTCCAGCTCGCCGCTTGGGGCCTCCTTGGCTTCCAGTTCACATTCAAACGGCTGCCGAAGATCTCTTCCATGGACCAAGAAGTGGGGTGAATATCCGGTCGACGAATGGGGAGTTTTCGGTACGCCTTCAAGGCATAGGGCCAGCGCCCGCTCTAGGGGTGGGCAACCCAGACATTTGTCCGGGGTGCCAAAATTTAGGGGCGCCATTTTGGCTGTAAGTTTGAGAAAAATATTTATTTTTAGTCAGTTAATAATATCGATTTTTTCGTTCGCTAAAAATTTACAGTGCGTAGCATATTTATATTTTTATGTTTAAAAGCTAAAAATATTTACACTATTATTGAAAAATTAAGGCACAGAATTTGTAAAAGACAATGCTTGAATTTGTTTGAACATGAACATACTTTTCTGAACAGAATAGCATTAGCATGCGAGCAAAGTGCTGTTTCAGCTTGTGTTTGAACATGCTTAAAAAAATATATCTATATTCTTAAGGAGCGGCCATTTGTCTTTTTGTCCAGAGCGACGTAACCGCTAGAGCGGGGGCTGATTGGGCACCCACCTATCCCAGTCTCTTCCATCCCGCCGCACTATACAGGCAAGCGAATCTATCAGGGTTCGATGTAACCGTTCGACTAACCCATTGCCTTCCGGAGGTAAGCAGTTGTCTGCAGTTTTTTTATCCCCAACCGCTTACAAGTGAAGCGAAAAAAATCCGAGGTAAAGTTACGTTCTTGATCCGTGAGTACCCTCCTCTCTGGAACTCCATGTCGGAGAATCAGTCCCTCCACAAACGCGCGAGCGGTCTCCTCTGCTGACTGCTCTTTCAGAGGCATGGCTTCTGCGTGCCGAGAGAACCGTCTATCATCTTTAATAAATAGCAGTTACCGGTCGCCGTCGTGGGCAAGAGTCCCACGATGTCCATAGAAACCTGCTGGAAGGGACGAGAGGCTCCCGTTACCTCGGCCAGAGGGACCTTTAAACCCGCTGGTGTTTTCCTTTCCACAGATTTTGCAGGCTTTCACGTACTCTTTTATTTCCCTATTCATCTGGGGCCAATAGAAACTCCTTCGAGCCCTCTGTATGTTCGCTTTACCCCCGGGTGTCCCGATCATGCGGTTCCATGACAGTGGTTCATCACCAACTCTCTCTTACTTGCCGGAAGTAGAACTTTCCAGACGGGACGATCGCCCCCCTCTCTGACCCAATACAGCAGCCCATTCTCCGCAGTTCATACTCGTTCCGCCCCTACCATAGCTTGACACCACGCGTCGCGCCTCTGCGCCAAGCACCATCCGCTTTCATCGACCCCTGCAAGGTTTCTATGCCCTAATTGCCCAACTTAGTGCGTCCGCATTGACATGTCTCATCTCCGGTTTATGCTCAACATCTGTACAAACTCTGATAGCCGCAGAGACCACCGTGTCAACCTAACCGAGGGGTCTTTGAGATGAAGCATCCACCGCAGTGCAGAATGGTCAGTGATTAACGTGAACCGGCGGCCCAGGAGGTAACAGCGAAATTGAGCCGTTGCCCATACCACCGCCAGGAGTTCCCTCTCAGTGGTTGAGTAATTTCTTTCCGTCGCACTAAGTTGGCGGCTGGCTTTTGTAGATAAAATAGTGAAAGAGAGTTTATTAAGTATTTATATTTTTTACCAGAACTGTGGCTCTCTGTAACATATGTATATATAAAAAACATTATATTTTACTCTCATTATTATTGTTAGAAGTTAATTTTTTCTGTTTATTGCTTTGTTTTTTTGTGTCTTTTCAAAATTATATATATAGAATTTTTGTTTTACTACACTTAAATGTATACCTTTATATTTCATTTGCATAGTAATCATAATCTTTATTAATTTTTCTTGTCATACAAGAAACATTTTTTTTTTAAGTACAATATTGAAGATATACTCATGGTTATAAGACTGCCTGAGGAGCATATGTTTATATCTGAATATTTAAACAAATTCATTTGTATAATTTGTGCTAATATTCTGTTATGAGCTACTTAACTCATTATTGTAGCAGGTTTTGTACCTAATACAAAAAATAAATGATAATCCACATCTAAACTATTATTGTTATTATCAACTGATCGACCACTTTCCTAGACTCTTTTAGCGCCTTTTAACTATGAACACTAATACTATAAAGTAAAGTAAAAACATTTGTTTCGAATAGATTTGATTAATTGTATTCTTCATTTCCCGCGATTGCGGAGAAATTAGAGGTATAATTTCTCTGCCAAGGTGAACTGTAGTACGGGACTTTTGGCTTTGATTGTGGGCCCTTCATGTATTATATTAGATTAAGAGTATACCCAAAAAGTAAAATAAATTTGCTTTTCCGCTGCAGCTCAGATAACTGATTGGTGACTTGAAATTTAATTTTTCCTACAACCTGATGGTTTAATTAGGCAAATCCTAATTAATAATATCTTTCATAAATAAATTAGAGATGGACCCAACTCATCAAAAATAGGTTACGTATCTCTTTATAAAACTTACTTTATTTGAAAAATTTTTTTTGGTAATGATTGAAGAGGTATTAAGTTTCTTTAGTATAATTTTGAAACATGAAAATATGAATTTTTAAGTTATGTTTAATCGACTTTAAGATTGAAGAAATAATAGTAATAATAATAATAAAGTTGTTACAAAAAAAAAAAAGTGTTTAATATTAGCAGCTTCTCTTAAATATGTCAAAAAGTTCATAAAAGTTCAAATACTACAAAGTAGTAACACAAAAAATTATTCTAAAATTTTGAGTAAAAGTACCAAATGAAAAAAATGGTAAACAGGCAAGGCGAATAGTTCACATCGATTCATTAACACATTAAAACTGTAGTGTATGTAGGAAGTAGCGGGAATATAAAGCAGAGACAGAAGAAGGTTATAAGAGACTAATATATGGTTTACTGTAACGTGTAACTGGTGTTTGTAATAAATGTTTTAGTGTTTAAATACTTTTTTAATGGTTAAATCCTTTTGTCATAAATCGTTTGAATAATTACATGAGTAGTAGAACACTACAATTGGCGGCGAGGGAAAAAATTTTAGTTTAAATTTTATTTAATTCAACTTAAAGAAATAGCAGATTTTAATGTAGGCCCATTAAAGGTGCTTAGCGATGATGTGGATTGGTCACGTTGGTATAGAGCATTCGAAATTTATATAGCTGTTCAAGGAGTTACAGGTAATAATAAGATAACAGAAATAAGCAAAGACTAAATTATGGAGGTTTGGCTTTACAAGATCTATACTACTCGTTTCCAGCAGATGTTTTGGATGTACCACCCGTATTTAATTGAATGAATTACGTACAAAAAATCTTGTGTGAAACACCCACACAACTTTCTCTTACTCCAGTTCTCAAAATTATAATTGAGAAATTCTATAGTTAGTGTACCAAATTTAATGAAATTCGTCGAAAACTGAAAAAACTGTACAGTAAAAGCGCACTTCCGGTTTATTAATTTTCTTGAAACTCGGAATTTTGGCCACCTATTTATTTCTAATTAATTTTGTTTGGATGATAGAAATTCATAATCAACTGTGATAGCACTTTAGAGTAAAACATCCCCAAAGTGCCCTTAAATGAATTTTCCCAGAGAAATGTTTTAAATAAAAGTTGTAGATCTTTGTATGTGTATTTTATATATGAAGTTTCCAGAAAATCGTCAGAGCCATTTTTGAGAAAATCGCGAAAAAGTGAACAAATCATTTAGTAAAGTAAACGCACTTCCGGTCATCCAATTTTTTCAAACTCGGAATTTCAACAACATATTTAATTCTAATTAACATTATTTAGATGAACTAAAGGAGATTTTGAGGAGCGGTCAATAAAATTTACACTTTTTTAAAATCTTTTCCAACGTTTCGACAAATTTATTGTATTCTTCAGGGATAAAATTAAAATTAATTGTTAATCGGTGTTTCATATAATTTCCATTAAACAAACTAAACACAAAATATGTACTAAACAAAAACTTGATATGTATGATGCATACCTTCATTTCTGATGATGTAGCTCATATAGTTAGCAACTCTCTCTGCCATATCAAGTTTTTGTTTAGTACATATTTTGTGTTTAGTTTGTTTAATGGAAATTATATGTAACACCGATTAACTTTTTTTTTTAATTTTATCTCTGAAGAAGATAATAAATTTGTCGAAACGTTGGAAAAGATTAAAAAAAAGTGTAAATTTTATTGACCGCACCTCGAGATCTCCTTTAGTTATACCGTACTATCAGATCCCATGGTGATACCTAAACGGAATATCAAGTTTCAACTTTCTAGGGTTTTTCGTTTTGAGTTATGCTGTACTCTCACACACACACACACAACTATTCTAAAGCAGTTTTGAAATATAACCCTAAACATTCTTCTGTTAGTAAACAATGCCAATGTTACATCGATAGAGTCACTGCACTTAGTAAGAATATCGATTATGGTAACTAGTAATCAGGGGTACAAACATAAGGTTATGAAAAATATGAAAACTAATAAAACAGAATTAACTTGCTTACAAATTAACTTAAGGAGATCAAGAGCTGCTACTAGTAACTTATTAGAATTAATTGTTAATACTAAATTAGACCTAATATTTATACAAGAACCATATTGTGTTAATAATAAAATCGTAGGTTTTCCTAATAACATGAAACTTTATTTTAATGGAGAAAACAGAAAAAGAGCAGCTGTCTTAGTGAACAATAAAAATATTGATTCAATACTATTCTCAAATTTATCAAATGAAGATACAGTTGTAATTGAAATTGTATTTAATGATTTACACTTTATTGGAGTTTCTATGTATTTAGATTATAACCGTGATCTGAATGACGATTTTAATACAATAACTGATACTATTCATGCTTTTAGAAATAGAAAACTTATAATTTGCATGGATTCTAATTCTAGATCTGAAGTCTGGTTTGATAATATTACCAATCAAAGGGGATTTGAACTCGATTCATTCCTCTCCTCCAAAAACTTATTCGTGAGGAATGAAGATACAGAACTTAATACGTCTCAAACAAGTAGAGGAGCTAGCAATATAGATTTAACTATTACTAATTATTCTATGATGCCTTATATCAATGATTGGACTATAAGTATGGAAGATAGTCTCTCTGATCATAATTATATAACTTTTAACATTGGAAATTCAAATTATCAAAATTTAAATAAAAACTGTAACATTTTTAGATATCAGACCAAAACTGCCAATTGGGACGTTTTTAAAAATGAGTTAATTAAAAATCTATCTACTATTATTGGAAAGGAAAACACATCTGATTTTTCATCGCCTACTAACCTTGACAAAAGATTAAGTGAATTTGTACAAAATAACGTCGATTTGAATGCCTTCGCCTTGCAATTTCAAAACGTTCTTACCCAGACTTGTGATAAATCATTAGTCAAATTTGGTAATAAAAAATATATCAATAAGAAATCTGTACCCTGGTGGAATAATGAACTAAGTGAGCAGAGGAAACTAGTGAATAGAAAAAGAAGGAAATATCAGAGAACTTATAAAGATCGGCAATTAAGGGAAGAAAGGAAAAGAGACTATTACCACTGCAGAAAGCTGTATTCTGATACATTAATTAAATGCAAAATGGATTCTTGAAGGGAATATTGTAATCTTACTAATAAGGCACAATCCTGGAATTACATATACAAAGCTGCTGCAGGTAAGTTAAAGAGCTCAGAGATCTTGACAAGTCTTAAAAAAGATGACAGTGAGTTTACAACCAATCTACAAGAAACTCTAGAATTGATGATGGATAAATTTGTTCCCTTTGATAGTACAGACGATGATGAAGACACACATGAGCAGATTAGACGTTGAAGAGCCTCGTCTCACAAAAAACGATATTCCATTTACTGAGGACGAAGTCTTAAATGTTGTTGAAATTATGAACCCTAACAAAACCCCTGGAAGAGATATATTTCCGAAATATTTCTGAATATATGTCGGATTTTTCCCTTATTTATTACCTCACTGTTCAATGAATGTCTAAATAGAGGAGTTTTCCCCAATACTTGGAAAGTAGCTAGGATAATTCCTATTGTGAAACCAGGCAAAGTTTCATTGGAAGATTGTTCTAAATGTAGACCTATAAGTTTATTACCGATTGGAGGAAAGATTTTAGAAAAATTGATAATAAATAGAATTATGCACTACGTATTTAGCAAACAAATGATCATTGTAATCAGTATTGCTTTATTCCGCAGCATAATGCCACCGATGCAATCATGGAGGCCAAAGAGTTTATATCAAATAGAATTGAAAGAACACAGGATGTCATCCTCATATCATTAGACGTGCAGGGAGCATTTGATGCGGCTTGGTGGCCTGCGATACTGAACCAGTTGCGAATATTTGAATGTCCGTTGAACTTATATAGTATAACAAAAAATTATTTCACTGAAAGATATGGAATTATAGAATGCAATAAATTTTCAGTAACTAGAAAATATACTAAAGGCTGCCCTCAAGGGTCCTGCTGCGGCCCTGGATTTTGGACACTACTATACGATTCGCTACTGAAATTGCAGTTCTCTTCAAATATAAAACTAATAGCATTTGCAGATGATTTGTTGGTCCTTATAAGTGCGAAATCGGCTAAGGAGATAGAAATGATGGCTGACTCGACTATGTATGAAGTGCACTGCTGGGCTGGAAGGAATAAAATGTTCTTTAATCCATCAAAGTCAAAAGTACTACATATCAGCAGGAAGAGGGCCCATGAAAATATTTCAGTTTTCTTAAACCATAAGAGACTGGAGTTAGTATCAGAGTTGAAATATTTAGGCATTTTATTTGACAAATGTTTAACTGGAACGCTCATGTTCATTATGTAACTTCAAGATGTTCACAACTTGTTCATCGACTTTCAAGAACTGCAAAAGTTTACTGGGGAATAAAAAGTGAAGCGCTTAAAATTATTTATACAGGAGCAATTTTACCATTCTTTTGTATGCAATTCCCGCATGGAGTGAGGCCCTTGAAGTTAAGTACAATCGCAAAAAACTGTACTCTTCAAAGATTAATGGCTATAAGAATAATTAAAGGCTACAAAACAATTTCTTATGAAGCCGTATGCGTAATTGTAGATTTAGTACCCTTATGTTTAAAAGCGATGGAACATGTCAAACTGTACGAAGAAATTAAAAATGTAGCCCGCTCTAGGGAAATAGCAATAACAGCGTTTGCGATAGAAGAATCTGTTTCTCATAAAGACTGGCTCCACCCAGCCCTTAATTCTCGGGTAATCACGGATATAGAAGATAACACGTGCGGTCAATATCAGTATATTATCTACACTGATGGAAGTAAGATAGAGGGATCGGTTGGCTGTGCCTTTGTGGTATACAGCTCGGGAGAGGTGGCTGTATTTGAATCAAAATTCAAATTGGCTTAAATGTGCTCGAATAACCAGGCGGAACTATTTGCCATTCTGAGTGCTTTGAAATGGTTACAGGGGCAAAAAGACATTAAGACAAAAACTTCAATCATCAAATCTGACAGCATGGCATCGATATTAAGCTTGAAAAATCCTCTCAAAAAATTATATTTATTGGATGAAATAAGAACTCATTTGAGCAATTTGAGGCTGGAAGGTTGGACTCTGCACTTAACATGGATAAAAGCTCATTGTGGAATCGAGGGGAATGAGCGAGCAGACGCTCTTGCAAAGGAGGCCGCACTTAGCGCTCTACCTACAGTTATTCCAGAGTTCCTGTTTCCATGCTAAAATCCTTTAATAAGGAAAACTCCTACCTCAAATGGGAAGCGGAATGGAAGGCAACAAAAAATGGAATGGAAACAAAAGAATATTTTCCATGCGTTCGCGACAGACAGTTGGCAAGCTATTTTACAATAGACCCTATGCTTACTCAGGCTATCAGCGGACATGGGAAAAACTTAGCATATTTGCACAGATTTGCCCTTGTTGAAAGTGCTCAGAAAATGGTCCAATTCAATCTTGGGATCATATTATATTTGACTGTGAGAGGTATTTCCTATTTGGGAACCTAAGGTAGTGTAGAGACAAAGTGGGGATAGAGCTCACTCAGGTGGGCCGGTCGTGGAGGGGAGAGAGATAGTCAGTAAAAGCTTGGCTGCCACTGAGAGCGGTATAGTTGCTGTCTGTATGGTGGTTATTACTATTTGGAGAAAACTAGTGGCAAGTTGTTGTTGAGGTGAAATACCGAGGTGAGGTATTTGTTGGGAATTGGTACACTAACTCTCTCTCCTTCCCCGGCCAGCAGGCTATTGATATTATTGTACAAAATAATATTATAATTGTTTATATGTAATTTCTAAATAATAGTAATTAAGTAAATTAGATTTGTAAGCGAGTGTATTTCGTGTAGATGTGGTATGCTTGCGTTGAATGAGTGAGGTTGAGTAATTTAGTCTGTAGGAAATAATTTATGTTTATTGTTTATGTTTTCTAAGGAAAGAAAAATAACTCTCTGATTTAGTTGTGGTTGTAGATAAGTAATAGAAAAGTTTTAGTTTCTGTTAATACACTAGTACAGTGAAGTGAGTGTTTTATTCCTTACCTCTCTGTCTGAATCCCATCCTAACAGGCCAACTGATTACAAACTGGTGACAGGTGAACGGGGTCAAATAATATATTGGTGAATTTATGGTGGAATGGGAAAAGACATTACTAAGTATAGTCGTATGATAACCGCAGCTAGTAAACAGTAGACAGTAGGGTTCGTGCACTCCACTAGATTGAACCCATCAAAGGGCGCTCGTGCAGTATTTCGTAAACAAAAGCCCGCTCGCCGGTTTTAACGTTTTTTTTAATAATTAGACATACTAATTAATTATTATTACAAAAAAAAATTTTTTTTTATTTTCTAATAGAGTAAAACTTCAAAATTTAATATCTCCGGTTTGGTGAGTGATAAAGGGGACATGTAGGAGCCAAAGGTTTGAGGGAGTATTCGTACTCACATAGGGTGAAACTTCCCTATGTTTCTCGAGACGGCTATTCCGTCGCGGAACCTCAATCTAGCCCATCCAACGCGTCCTCGTCGCTGGCTCCGGAAACATCTGCGCTCCACTGTGTGGAAGCGTGGGTGGCTAAGTTGGAGGGTGAACGCAGAGGGTAGCCTTCGGGCTATTTGGGAACCTAGCACTCCCACGTACCTCAGCTACAATTACAGACTAACAAGTGCAGTGGTTTTCCCATTAGGAGTGTGAGTTGGTGGGACCCCCTCTGTTTGGGTCGCCATAATTTATGTGCGGCCTGAATCTCTTGCAGCGAATTCTTTTGCGGCGGAGCCTCCGTGGGAATTCATACTGCATCACTTATACCTAAACGCCTTAACATTATACACTTACATAGTTACAGTCTTACACGCCAGTGGCACGTGCTGGTGCCACCCACATGTTTGCCGTGTATGGATACCTGTGTCGTGGGGGAGGGAAGTCCTGGTGGTTGAGGACACAAGTTCTCGCTGGAGGCAAGTTTCCTCGGCGTGCCTTGCAGTCCAACACACCACTTTGGTTCCTGACTCCACTAAACAGGCGGCGAGAGCCTAACCCAGCTCTGGTCAATCGGCTAGCGTAAAGAACGCATGGGTGAGCTCCCGGGTATTGTGGGCCATGGCTCACAATCCCTGGGCGCTATATCTCTAGGGTAGCTCTGGCGCTTCTTCAAAGCGTCCCAAATTGTGAGGCTCCGTGGAGGGTGGAGAGCTCTGGAGATGAATTTTTAATTTTATTTATATGTTTTTAATTTTAAATTCGTCAGCCGGGGGCCCCTTAGAGGAGGGGGCCACCGGTGGTGGGGGCAATTCCTCTGTACATCCAGAGTCGGGTGACCAGGGCCTGGATGCACTAATGGGTGGGAATCTGGAAAAATATCCAGAGGCAGGGAAGGCTTGCTCTGGAGGAGAATGGGTCAGGAGGAGCTGCGGAGGACTTGTCCTCCTGCGGCGATTTCTGAAACGTGGTCAAAGGAAAAAAGGAAAGATATGTAAGGCAGGTATTTTTATTTTTATTTATTTATTTATATTTATTTGTTTGTTTATTTATTTATTTATATTTATCTATTTGTCTATTTATTTATTTAAATTTATTTATTTTATTATTATTTGTTTATTTATTTATTTTATTATTGTTCATTTATTTTTGTTCCTGCCTGCTATCAAGTTTGTCAGAAGTTCCATTTCTTACATTAGTTGACTTATTACTATGATTGACAGGGTAGAAATGGTTCAGGTTAACTTGCAGCATAGCAAAGATGCAACGGCTAACTTATGCCGTTGTATTGCTAAGTTGCATACATATTTTATTCTAATACAAGAAGCTTGTGCCTTTAAAGGTTTGGTTCGAGGATTGAGTGTGGTTGATGGCAGACTGTTCGTGGCGGATGGCGGGGACATTCCTAGGGCATGTATTCTTGCCAGTCGGAGTGTCGACGCTGTCCTGCTTCGACAGTTCTGCTCTCGGGACTTGGTGGCGGTGAGGGTTGGACTGGGGGTTGGTGGGCGTCGTCGCGACGTAGTTGTGGCTTCGGCTTACTTCCCCTATGATGGCCCCTCTCCTCCTCCTCAGGAGTTCATGGGTTTGGTTCGGTATTCGGAGACCAATGACATACCTATTATAATAGGATGTGACGCGAATGCACATCATGTTGTCTGGGGCAGCAGCGACACCAATGGTAGGGGTCGCGCTCTCATGGATTTCCTGGTGGGCACGCGATTAGAGGTCCTGAATAGGGGTACTGAACCCACTTTTGTTACTAGGATTAGAAGACAGGTTATTGATATTTCCCTTGCTTCTAGGAATTTTAGTGGTCTGATTAAGGATTGGAGGGTGAGTCCTGAGGCTTCCATCTCCGATCACAGGATGATTAGGTTTAGTCTGGGGATTGATCCAATTACCCTGGCTAGTTATAGGAATCCCAGGAGGGCGGATTGGGGTTTATATTCTAGAATTATTGAAGATAAACTGACTATCCAATCAGAAGCCCCTGATGGCATAGAGGAATGGGAAAGGGAGGCTGGTATTCTTCATGAACACATTAGATCCTCATTCGAGGAGTCTTGTCCTCCCAAGGTGGTTAAGGATAGTAAGAATCCCTGGTGGTCTTCTTCGTTGGAAAAACTAAGGAGACAGGTAAGGGGCTCATACAGGAAGGCTGTCCGGGCTGATTCTTCGGAATCATGGGATAGTTATAACAGTATTAAAAGAGCATATAAATATGCTCTGAGGAGAGCCAAGAGGAATTCCTGGAGATCCTTTTGTGAGGATATAATTCGTTCCAGGAATCATCTAGATTGGTACGGATTCTTAGTAAGGATAGGGACAGTCAGTTAGGTACCTTACGATACCATGATGGTTCCTTTACAGGGGGGGAAGGGGAGACACTGCAGCTTTTGCTTGATACTCACTTCCCGGATAATATTGGTTTAAATGCTGCTTCGTCTTTGGTGGGTGGTAGGAGATGGGACCTTGAAGATGTATCCACCTTAGATGAGGTTGTCACACATGATAGAGTTAGTTGGGCAGTACAAAGTTTCTCACCTTTCAAGTCACCTGGACCGGACGGGATTTATCCTTGTCTGTTGCAAAAGGGTGGGGACGTGCTGACGAAGGTATTGTTAAGATTGTTTAAAGGATGTTTGATGTTTGGTTATGTACCAACATTATGGAGAGAAGTAAGGGTAGTCTTTATTCCCAAGCCGGGAAGAAATGACTACTCCGACCCCAAGGCATTTAGACCATTAGTCTTATGTCTTTCCTCTTGAAAACTTTGGAAAGGTTGGTGGATAGGTATATTACTGATGGCCCATTAAGGGATCATCCACTCCATCCTAACCAACATGCTTATATTGTGGGTAAGTCGACAGAGACTGCATTACATTGTCTCGTCGGAAGGATAGAATCTGCTTTGGAAATAAAAGAATATGCCCTAGGGTGTTTCTTTGATGTTGAGGGGGCATTTGACAGAGTATCGTTTGATGCTCTGGAAGATGCCTTGGTACGAAAAGGTATACATCCCGTCTTAATCAATTGGATAGGTGTCTATCTTAGGAGTAGGGTTATACAGGTTTCCCTTGGCGGGCGCACCATGATAGTACAAGTGGGGAGAGGTTGCCCTCAAGGGGGTTGTCTCTCACCTAAGTTGTGGTGCGTCGTCATGGATGACCTATTGATTAGGATGAATTCATCGGGATTTTATGTGCAAGCATATGCCGATGATGGTATTTTATTGTTAGGGCGCTGTTTGTCCACTATTTCGGACCTAATGCAAAGCGGCCTTAACATGGTGTATTGTTGGACACAGGATAAGGGTCTTTCTATTAATCCTATTAAGACCCAGGCAATTCTATTTACTCATAGAAGGAAGATAGTAGGTTTTACACCTCCTAGGTTGTTAGGTACTTCCATACAGGTTAGCAAATCAGTGAAGTTCCTTGGAGTAGTTCTCGACAGTAAATTGAACTGGTCGGAACATGTTAAGACACAACATCAAAAGGCGATAATCTCCTTTTGGCAATGTCGAAGAGTTGTAGGTAAGAACTGGGGAATCACTCCCAAGATGATGTTCTGGATTTATTGTATGGTCATTAAACCTAGATTGATATATGCGGCTTTGGTGTGGTGGCGTCGCATTGAAACACGATCTGCTAGGCAGCTGTTGGAAGGAGTCCAACGCTTGGCTTGTCTGGCGGTGACTGGAGCGTTTCGGACGACACCGACCGCATCTATGGAGACTTTGTTAGGGATTCCACCTCTTTTTGTGGAGGTGAAAAACCAGGCAATGAAAGCCTGTTATAGAATTAAACAGGCAGGGTTTTGGCAGGGTAAGCGATATGGTCATTCTACCATTTATCGTGAGATGCTTTTAAGGATTCCCATTACAGGTTTCCCTTCTGATAGGAATTTGAAGACTTTTGTCTTTGGGCATTCCTACAGGGTTAGGTTGACTTCTAGGAAAGATTGGTTAACCCTGGATCCGTCTGGTGTGATTCCTGAGAATTATCTCCGATGCTACACGGACGGTTCCAGGATGGATGGTAGGTCTGGGGCTGCCGTCTATTTTGAGACGGGAGATCATTTGGTAGCGCCTCTTGGTGAGTGGGCCACCGTTTTCCAGGCTGAGGTTTATGCAATTCTTTGCTGTATTTTGGATGAGAGGGTGCGTAACACTAATTTAAAAGGTGTTTGTATCTGCTCGGATAGCCAGGCTGCGTTGAAGGCGCTTAATTCATGTGTCTTCACTTCCAGATTGGTGTTGGAATGTTCTAGAAGACTGGAAGATCTTTCTTCATTAAAGGATGTGCTTCTGGTCTGGGTTCCAGGTCATATGGGAATTTTTGGGAATGAGGAGGTGGATAGGTTTGCCAAATTAGGTGCCTCTCTCCCTTTCATTGGTCCAGAGCCTGCTGTTGGTGTGTCTTCTGACACATGTTTGTCGGGCTTTCAGACGTGGATGACCTCACAGCACTCATCCTTATGGATGAGTGCAGTGGGTTGTCGGCAGTCTAAAATGCTCATTGGGGGCCCGGACGGAGCTTTGAGTAGTGGGGTCCGATGTCTTTCACGGACCTCCCTCAGGTATCTGGTTGGATTCCTCACTGGGCATTGTGGTTTAAGGAGACATCTCTATATAATGGGACTTGTGCCTGACCTCTTTTTGTAGAGTTTGTGAAACTGAGGAGGAAACACCCATGCATTTGATGACGAATTGTTTGGGTTGTGAGGAGATTAGGTTTAGGACCTTCGGCCGGAATAGGATGTCGGTAGAGGATCTTAAGCTGTGTCCTTTTAAGGTTTTGGTCCGATTTGTTCGGTCTGTTGTGAAACTTAGATGGTTAAAACCTGGGCCTGGATTTTCATTCTAGTCCCAGTGGTAGGTATTCTTTAGGGGCAGCTATATGGGCCCGAGAGGGCTTTGGATAGCGTAGGGTTTACTTCCCTCCCCTTTTGGGAATAATAATAATAAGGGGTCATGTAAGAGTTCAACCGATTCAGCTCGTTGAGCCCTACAAGGTGGGGATAAGTAATTCCTTAAGTGGAAGAAGAGGCAAAATTTGTCAATCAAAAAATAATTAATTATTTTTTTATTTTATTTTGTGGGTGACAAAGGGGTTTTGTTTGACAACTTTCGACGTTTTGTTGGCGGTAAATTGTTCTTAATCATGGCGGAGGAGTTAAGGGTCCTGAAAGCTGAAGTGGAAAAGTTAAAAAAAGAGTTGAGTACGTTACAACAAACTTCAATTAGTGTACAAAGAACTTCTACAGGCGAATCGACCAGCAAAAAGGAATTGGGATTACAATCATTAATCCAACCTTGGGGTGGAGGGGAAGATGAAGACGACGTAGAATCCTTCCTTCAACATCTAGAGAGAGTCGCGGAAACAGGGGGGTGGTCTGAACCGCGATCTGTAGGTCGAAATTGACCGGGGCTGCAAAGGCTTGTATTGCAGCCCATCCCGAATTATTGCAACCTACTACCAAATTTATCGACTATCAAAATATACTGCGACAACGTTTCCAGAGATTTGATACCCCCGAACAACGGCTGCTGCAATTAAACTCAATAGCGCAAAGGCCCGGAGAGGAAGTGCGAAGCTTTGCAGATCGGTGTCGCAAGTTGGGGGAACAAGCTAGTCCCAAGACAAGTTCACCGGAAGAAGCAACGTGGGCTAGGGGGCATTTTGATAGAGTTGTGATGGCGGCGTTTATCAAAGGATTAAAACCGGAAATACGCCTTCAACTCCAATTTGAACCCCCTGCGACTTTCCAAGATGCCGTGAGCAAGGCAACCAGAGTAAGCCAGGCATCGGCTGATGACCCAACTACCAAAGAAGTGTGGGCCGTACAGCAAAGAGATGGTAGAAGCCGGACTCGAACTCCTCGTAACGATCTATGTTACCGATGCCAGCAGAGTGGCCATTTCGCCAGGGAGTGCCCCGGACAACGCGCACCCAAACCACGGTGGGAAAGGGGAAGAACCCGGGTGGCCGATAAAGATTTCTGTTTCGTATGTGGCTCAAAAGAGCATTTTGCCCGGGCTTGCCCCAAAAGAGCCACTCGAGCTATCAATAGTTGCCAGGAAAAACCACAAAATAAAGACCCAAAAGCGGGGGGCTCGACGGAAGCCCCACCGTCGTAGGTCCAGAAAGCGTAGGGGCACCGTACTGCATCCCCAGTGTCGCCACTACGGGTGTTCAAGGGCTGTTCCAGATCGTTGAAGTCGGGGGGCAAAAATTAGATCTTCTGGTGGATAGTGGTTCGGAGATTTCCATCTTAAGGAAACCGATACCAGGATATCCATAGCATTGGCCTCGGATAAGGGGCGAAGGGGTGACGGGGACGTCGTTACCAATTAAGGGCGAGCAGGATTTAAAATTCCGAATCCGGCGCTAGTCCAACATAGGTTTGTGGTCGCGGATGTCGTCTCGCGAGGGGACGGATTGATGGGCTGGGATCTGATGTGCAAGGTAGGACTGGTAATCGATGCTGCAACTAGAAAATTGGCGATAAAGGGGCCACTTCAAACCAGGGGAACCAAGATCAAGCCTGGGGGGAAACGAGGGAGAAAGAGAGAAGTTCGGAAGAAACTTGTCAGAGTGGCCCGAGTCTAGTGGATTCGGTAGAGGTAGAGGCCGTCCGAGTCCAGGCTGTGACGAAAGCTGTAATTCCGGCCTTCTGCGAGGCGATGGTCGAGGTTAAAATCAAGGAGTGTCGGACGGGGGACGTGCTGGTGGAACCGATCGCACAAATTCAACAAGGTCTTTGAGTAGCCCGAAGCGTAAACCTAGTAGAAGGGCGGAGAATTTGGATGAAGGTAGTAAACCTATCCAGAGAAGATGTGGTTGTAAGCAAAAGACAGTGCTTAGGGTTAGCAGAGACGCTGCTCCCAGAGGATGCTTATCCGGATGCGCAGCAGGATTCTGTGTGCGGGAACTGCAGGATACGAGGTAGGGGTTTTGAACACCACGTTAGGAGTCCTACGTGCCCGGAGTATATAAGAGCGATGAGGTTATATTTGGATAGCATCTCTTATGATTAGTTCAAGGGGATGAATTAATAGGGATCGGGATTTAGTCAGGATTGTTCAGGTTAATGCACAAAGGTCGAGATCGGTTGCTCTCAGCTTCGGCAAAAGTTGGTGGAAGAACGTTGTGATATATTGCTGGTTCAAGAACCATACTTGTTCCAGAAAAAGGTTTCGGGTTACGGGCTGACCGCTCGGGTCGTTCAAGGGGGGGATGTGTCGTGGGCGGCAATAGTGGTTCTTAATCGTGATTTAGTTGTTACCAGGATAGATGCGCTGTGTAACTCGCATATGGTATGTGCGGAGATCGGTTCGGTTTTTGGTGTTTTCTATGTTGTGTCGTTGTATTGTCAACCTAGTTTGGACTTTGAACGGTTTATGGCAAACCTTGAGAAGGTTGTGGATACACTCGGAACTAAGGATCTCTTAGTAGCCATGGACGCTAATTCGAAGTCGCCTGCTTGGGGAGGAGATATTCTAGATGATGCTGGTTTGTTACTAGAGGACTTGGTCTTTTCGCGGAATTTGGTTGTTACGAATGAGATCGGATCTCTACCGACTTTTAGTACTGTTCATGGGGAATCTTACATAGATGTCACATTGTCTTCATGTTCGTTCAGTAGGGTGGTCTCTAATTGGACAGTTAGAGAGGGTTGGAGTACTAGTGACCATAGGTGCATTACTTTTACGTGCGGAAGGATGGGATATAGGAAGGTTAGAGCAGAGTCGGGGAGATTTTCTTTAAAGTCAGCCGATTGGGATTCCTTTTATCAATATATTGATAATTGGTTTGATGACGGGCGTATGGCTGGTTTTAGGGGTATGACGGTTGAGGACATGGCAGGTATTATCCAGAAGAGAAAAGTGGAGGCATGCAGGACTTCTATGAAGAAAAAGATCAGGGTGGCTAGGCCCGTTCCGTGGTGGTGCCCGGAGTTAACTCAGCTTTGCGCACAGGTAGTTAGGGCTAGGAAGAAATTCCAGCGCAGGCGTCGGTCTGGGTCGGATGAAGAGATTTCTGCTTATAAGCAAGAATATGTTCGGTTAAAGCGGGAATTCAACTTGTTAATAGTTACAAAAAAGAAGGAGTCCTGGGCTAGGTTTGTGGCGGAGCATGGTTCGGGGGACCCATGGGGATTGGTATATAAGTTGCTGACTGGAAGGATAACACAGGAGGAAGTATTTAGTTCCATACGGGTAGGGGATGGCCGGGAAACCATTACGTGGCTGGACTCGGTAGGTAGAATGTTGGATGGACTGGTTCCTAGGGAAGATGAAATGTTAGAGATTGCTTGGCATAAGGACACCCGGAAAGATAATGAAGGTTATGTAGCTGGATGGGTGGATACGATTTGGATTGGCGAGATATTGAAATTATCATGGGTGAAATGAAAATGTCCAAGTCCCTGGGTATTGACGGTTTAGAGGTTGAGGTGATAAAGAGGGTCTGGACGTACAGGCCGGATATACTATTTTTGTTGTACAAAAGGTGTGTTGTAGAAGGGATTTTCCCATATTGTTTTAAGACGGCTTTAATTAAATTGATTTTAAAGGCCCCAGATAGATGTAGGTCGGACGTGGGTTCTTATCGCCCTATTTCGTTGCTTCCGGTTTTGGCTAAGAGAAGATTGTAGAGAGGAAACTAAGGAATAGGCATTACGAGTTGGGGATGCCGTCTGGACGGCAGTATGGTTTTAGGGAAGGGAGATCTACTGTGGATGCAATTGTTAAGGTTTTAGATTTAGTGAAAGAATCTAGTTGTAAATACGTATTAGGGTTGTTTATAGACTTTGTCGGTGCTTTTGATCATGTTTGGTGGCCGGGTATCTTAAGGCGGTTGCGGCATATGAATTGTGCAGACAATATGTATAAAATGATGTGTAGTTATTTTTCATGCAGGCGTGTGGTAGTCCGGACAAGGTATGCAATGGTCGAAAGAAATGTGGAAAGGGGTTGCCCCAGGGGTCAGTTCTTGGGCCGTTTTTGTGGAACTTGATATTTGATGAACTATTAGCTTTAGATGTTGATTGCGAGATGATGGCCTACGCGGACGATTTGGTTGTGTTGATTGGCGGTAATAGTAGGAAGAATTTGGAGAAGGCGTCGCAGGTACTAGGTAGATTGCATAATTGGTCGAGATTGTACAAGTTGGAGATTTCGCAATCTAAGTCTACAGCAATGTTGTTGAAAGGCAGGTTAAGTGCTAATAGGCATCCTGTTATTAGGTTTGGATCAGTCTCTTATAAATATTGCTGTGAGGTTAATTATCTGGGCGTTATTCTTCAGGAAGGGTTGCGTTTCAATAGACATGCTGTAAATCTAAGAACTAAAGTGAAGAGGATTTTTGGGAAGTTGTCCAGAGTTATGAGGTCGGAGTGGGGCCTTAAAGCCCAGGCTTTGCACACGTTATATGATGGGATCGTGGCTCCGCTTGTAGCGTATGCTGCTGGGGCGTGGTTTCAGTCCGCTGAAAAGGTTGCTATAAGAAGATGTTTGGACAGTTTACAGCGATCGGTTTTGTTATTGATAACAAAATGCTGTAGGACCGTCTCTACTGCGGCGTTGCAGGTGATTGCGGGTAAGATGCCTTTGGATTTGTTGCTTGTAAGACGAGGCCTCGAGTACATGTTGAAGACTGGTAGGGAGGCGCATGTTATTGATGTCAGAGTAAGCCGGCCTAGGAGCAGATTTGGGGGCGAACAAGAAAGATTCTGCTGGATACGGCAGGAAAGGAAAAGGATTCAACTCGCTGTGCGGGATATCTGGCAGGATCGATGGTCATCAAGTAATAAAGGAAGAGTTACACACCTTTTCATTTCGGATGTGACATGAGTGGAACATAGTGTCAGGGAGTGGTTTGCGCCAAGCTACCAGTTGGCGTTTCTCCTTACAGGGCATGGCTCCTTGAAGGGGAAGCTATACCAGTTAGGATTGAGTGAGGCCCCGGAGTGCGTGTGCGGAGAGGTGGAGGACTGGAAGCATGTTACCTTTGCGTGGGCCGAATATGAAGATCTAAGGTTCTCCTTGCAGGGGGAGTTAGGCCAGCTTCGGCTTGTAGATGGCTCTTATAACTGGATGATTGGAAGTAAGGATAACTTTATAGCTTTTAATAAATTTGCAGTTCTGGTCTTCGAACGACGTAGGAGGGTGTTGGAGAGTTTGGGAGGGAGTTCCTAGTTAAGAAATTGTTAGTTGTATTTATATTAAATTTCATTAGTTACGAAGTATGAACTTAGAGTATTACTCGTATAATTATCGGATTCCTATTTTTATGTATTGTTATATTTTATGTTGTTATGTTGTTATATATATATTGTTCGTTGATATATATTGTTATGTTCTAGCTAATGATTGTGAATGTTCTAGATGGATGTTCTAGTAATGGTTTCATTATTTATCACTTATATTTTATTTAATTTTCTAAAATGTAAATATTTAAGTCAGGAGCTTGATTGTTAGTGTGTATAGAGGCAAAATATAGTATTGTTGTAAGGTGGGTATGAGCTGTGCTCGGGTACCACCATAGATTTGATTGTAGCAATGAATGAAAAAAAAAAAAAAATGAAAAAAAAATGCTCCCAGAGGAGAGGCGGCCAAAGAAGGAATCTGGAAAATCCGTGGGAACTATAAACTCTTCGTGTGGGCAAAATAGGAAACGCTTGGAAGAGGGCTGCAAAGAGCGATTAGCGCATCTTTCCACCGACAAAATGGAAAGGGTGCTAGAGGTTTTGTGTCGATATCTGGGAGTGTTTGATCCCCCAGGAAAGCAGGGGTGTCGGCTGGAGGTATTCCACCGTGTCAGAACCACCGAGGAGGACCTGTGGTCAAGCGGCCTTATCGCGTCCCTTTTCACCACCGTCTGGTGATAGTCGAACACCTTAAAAACATGTTGGAACGTGATATTATCTGTCCATCCGACAGTCCTTGGGCAGCTCCCGTGGTACTAGTAAAAAAAGAGGGTGGAACAGAGTCGGCTCCCAAGTACAGATTTTGCACTGATTTTCGTGGTCTAAATTAAATCACGAAAACCGATGCATACCCACTACCTCTCATAGTCGAGACATTGGAACGGTTGGGACGGAGCAAATATTTCTCGACTTTAGATCTGGCCAGCGGGTATCACCAGATACCAATCTGGCCTGAGGATCGAGAGAAGACGGCCTTCACCACCGAGGGAGGGCATTTTGAATATAAGAAGATGCCGTTTGGCCTGGTTAATGCACCCGCAACTTTTCAAAGGTTAATGGACCAACTGCTGGCCGAGATAAAAGGGGAGGAATGTTTCGTCTACCTGGACGATATAATCATATACAGTACGTCCATCGAGCAACACTGCCAACGGCTTGGACGAGCTTTAGCACGGTTGGAAGAGGCTAATTTGAAGGTCAACCTAGATAAGTATGCCTTTGCACAGCGGGAGGTACGATACCTTGGTCACATTGTGTCGGCCGACAGGGTGAGTCCTGATCCCAGGAAAGTGGAGGCTGTGGCAAATTATCCCACTCCAAAAAACGTCAAAGATGTGAAGGCCTTTTTGGGGCTGGCGGGATATTACCGGCGATTCATCAAAGGCTTTTCCGACCTGGCCCAACCTTTGACGAAGCTGCTGTGCAAAGAGGAGAGGTTCCAGTGGGAGGACACTCAGGTGAGGGCTTTCGAGGCTTTAAAGAGAGCACTGTGTTCAAACACGGTACTAATTTACCCCGAATTTAAAGACAGATTCATTCTGTCCACCGATGCGTCGGGAGTAGCGCTGGGGGCAGTGCTTTCCCAAGTGAGGGAAGGCTATGAAAAACCCGTAGCCTATGCAAGCCGCCAACTCAACAGGGCGGAACGGAATTACTCGGCAACGGAGAGAGAATTACTGGCGGTGGTGTGGGCCACCGCCCAGTTTCGATGTTATTTGCTAGGAAGGCCGTTCACCTTGATCACGGACCACTAAGCGCTAAAGTGGATGTTGCGGCTGAAGGAGCCGTCGGCCCGTCTGGCTCGGTGGAGCCTTCGTCTCGTGGAATACAACTATGAGGTAGTCCATAAACCGGGCTCCCAACACAAAAATGCAGACGGCCTTAGCAGAGGAGTAAGCTGGGTGGGACAAGAAACTCCCAGTGACGATGCCTTTCGGCAGGAACAAGATGGAGATAACTGGTGCCGTCGTTGCCGGGAAGAGTCCCCGGAAAACGTAAGCGAGGGGGAGAATCAGCTCTTGTATTGGACCGGAGGCGCGACCAGTAGGAAAGCGTGGAAAGTGATGGTACCCGTTTGTCTCCGGGATCAGGTGATAAGGAACCACCACAGCTCCTCATGGGCGGATGACCCGGGAATCGAACGCACCACGGCCCGGGTTCAGCAAGATTTTTACTGGCCAGAACTCCAAAAGGATGTGGCAAGTTTTGTGAAAAATTGTGTCCCTTGTAATACCCGCAAGAGCCCCAAGGGACTGACTACTCGGCCCACCTACCGAGTGTACATATCCATTCGAATTAGTATCACTCGATATTGCAGGCCCGTTTGATCCAAGTACGGCGGGGAACCAATACCTACTGACGTTTATAGATCACTTTACTAGGTACGCGGAGGCCATTCCCCTTAAACAGCAAACAGCGGCAGATATAGCAGAGGCATTCGTCCAGTATATTATTTTGAGGCATGGAACCCCCAAAAGAGTTTTAACAGATAGAGGTCGCAATTTTACCTCAGAGCTGTTTAAATTAGTCTGCGACCGATTAGGAATAGAGAAAATCCAGACCACAGCATACCGCCCGGAAAGTAACGGGTTAATAGAGCGTTTCCATCGCACATTGTGGGATTCCTTATCGCATTTAGTACGGAGGGATGTCGCCGATTGGGATAAGTGGGTACCATACGCCCTGGCGGCTTACCAGCAACCCCACATACGTTTACTGGGTATTCCCCCCATTACCTATTATTTGGCAGGAAATTCGAAATTCCTTTTACCACCAAGTACACCTTGAATGACCTCCCAAACGGGATAAGAGAATACTTGGTGGTACTTAAAGAGAGACTAGCGGAAATTCATGGGGAAGCGCAAGAATCTGCGGCAAGAGCGAGGGAAACCAGAACGCGAACGCACGACAAAGGGAAAAGTATGCGGGATTTCCAGCAGGGGGATCGAGTTTATCTCTTCGAACCGGCCACACCGAAGGGACAAACCAAAAAGTTTAGGAAACCTTGGTCCGGTCCCCATACAATCCGAGAGAGACTCTCTCCTTGGACATACGCTCTGTCCCTAAACTCGGGTGGGAGATACGTGGTTCACATTAATAGATTGAAGCCTGCTAACGCTACGAGAGATGAACAAACGCCGGATCGAGACGAACCGTCAAGGGATTTAGGGGAATCAGTGGATTACCAAACCGCGACACAAACGGACAACGACTCGGATACAGAGAGACTAGGGGACGTGGTAGATCGATCCGCGGAGCAGGAGGAAATGGGAAGCATCCAGTCCATGGAGCGAGGAAAAGACCCTACCTGGCAGCCGGGATCAGATGAGGAAGTAGAGGGAAGTCCCCGGTCGCCGCATTATATACGAAGGAGGGGAGCGCTCGACCAAACGCCCAACCAAAACAGATGGTCACCTAGACCTGGAGTAAATATCCGCCCACGCCGTAGAAAAGCTAGACAGATAGAAAACGAGACGGAAGACAACCCTAATAATCCAGTCCCCTCTCCCAGTATTCCAGGTACCTCTTCACCCTTATCAGCCCCTAAATTCTAAGGTTAAGTTACTCTAATTGAGAAATAGTAGTACTATCGTGTAGGAAAAGAGTAGGTCCATCAAAAATGTAATGCGGGATAGGAAGCCTGCGAGAAGTGGGGAAGGAAAACCGTGAACTTCCAGTTCTTGGAGAATGGAGGTACCCAGAATCAAACAGGCAAGACATAACCAGGTAGCTCTCACAAGCCCTTTAGTTCAAGGTCAATGAAGAGTAGCAATCTCATACTAACGGCAGGATATCAGGCAGAATTGATAAAAACTACGGGAAAGCTGCACCGAGCAAGGGCTGAAAGAAAGCCAGCACCCACAAACGGTTACCAAGGATTGGTGAACAGAGGTTCTGAGTCGAGGAGAGTATTAGAGGTAAATCTAACCAATCAATTGGCGAAAGACACCATAGTCCAAATAGCAACTCAAACTAGCTTCCAGTACACCAGCAAGATCGATGCAGACTTAAGGGACCAGCGAGGAGGAAATTGGAGCAGAGAACCCATGACGTAAATGAAGGAAAATTCTTCACTTTTTTTAAAAGGGGGATAGTGTAATAAAATAGTGTAGAGACAAAGTGGGGATAGAGCTCACTCAGGTGGGCCGGTCGTGGAGGGGAGAGAGATAGTCAGTAAAAGCTTGGCTGCCACTGAGAGCGGTATAGTTGCTGTCTGTATAGTGGTTATTAATATTTGGAGAAAACTAGTGGCAAGTTGTTGTTGAGGTGAAATACCGAGGTGAGGTATCTGTTGGGAATTGGTACACTAACTCTCTCTCCTTCCCCGGCCAGCAGGCTATTGATATTATTGTACAAAATAATATTATAATTGTTTATATGTAATTTCTAAATAATAGTAATTAAGTAAATTAGATTTGTAAGCGAGTGTATTTCGTGTAGATGTGGTATGCTTGCGTTGAATGAGTGAGGTTGAGTAATTTAGTCTGTAGGAAATAATTTATGTTTATTGTTTATGTTTTCTAAGGAAAGAAAAATAACTCTCTGATTTAGTTGTGGTTGTAGATAAGTAATAGAAAAGTTTTAGTTTCTGTTAATACACTAGTACAGTGAAGTGAGTGTTTTATTCCTTACCTCTCTGTCTGAATCCCATCCTAACAGGCCAACTGATTACAATATTATTAATTACTTCAATAAAATTACAATGGTAAATTTGATCTAATTCGGTAATAATAGTATAACATAAGTATGCGATAGTACAACATACGCAAGTGTCAGGTCCTACTTTACACTTTGGGTTTGACCAAACAGAATCGTTAGGTGTCGTGAGAGGGGTGGTGAAAGCCGTGGGAAAAGTTATCATAGGACCTATGCAAAACATTTGGCGGAAGGGAAGGCAGCCCAACAGGTCAGAGAGGATATTCTCGTTGAACCAGATATTCTCCCTCAAAATGGAGTCCGAGTTGCCAGAAGCCTCCATCGCCCTGAAAAAACGAGGGTTTGGGTCAGATTCATTAATCTGACCGGAGGAAATATACAGCTGGACAAGGGCCAACGGCTGGGAGTGGCGACTGACATTGAGCTTGATGAAGGGGAGGGCTCTTTCGTCCCTCCCTCGCACCCCTTGAGTGCGTCCAGTCTGCGGGAAGTTGAGAACGAGTGTAGTAGGCGGCTGGCCCATCTGGGAGAGAGGGAGAGGGATCAGGTCATGGGTGTCTTAAAACAGCATCTAGGACTGTTTACCGAACCCGGCGGACAAGGGTGTCGTCTACCGGTGTTACACAAAATTGAGACTGATGGCGGCCCGATAGTGAAACGCCCTTACCGCGTGCCATTCCATCAGAGGGAAGTGGTGAAGGGGCACCTAGAAAGTATGCTGGGAAAGGGTATTACCCCATCCGACAGCCCCTGGTCGGCACCCGTAGTCTTGGTGCCCAAGAAGAGTGCCGATGGGACGAAGCAGTACAGATTCTGTACGGATTTCAGGGACCTAAACAAAATCACGAAGCCCGATGCCTACCCCCTGCCATTAATAGTAGAATCTTTAGAGTCGCTGGGGAAATGCAAATACTTCACCACCCTTGATCTCGCATGTGGCTACCACCAGATCCCAATAGCCCGAGGATTATAAATTTAAACCCGAGGATTGTGGAAAAACGGCGTTTTCTACAGTAGGGGGCCACTTTGAGTACAAGAAGATGGCCTTTGGATTGGTGAACGCATCAGCCACATTCCAACGGCTAATGGATCAGCTGCTAGCGCAGATGAAGGGTGAGGAATGTCTAATTTATCTAGACGATATTATATTCTCGGCCACGTTGGAGGAGCACTGCCAGCGACTAAGTCGGGTACTGGAGCGTTTAAGGGACGCTAATTTAAAACCGCGTCTGGAGAAGTGCCACTTGTGCAATCGAGAGTAAAATATTTGGGCTACCTAGTTACCTCCGAGGGAATCAAACCCGACCCAGAAAAATCGTAGCAATCCGCAAATACGCATTACCAAAGAACGCGAAGGAGGTCAAAGGGTTCTTTGGATTGAATGGATATTATCGTTCATTCCTAACTTTTCAGATCTAGCCAAACCTTTAACTGCGCTTCTTCGTAAGAATGTCTCCTTTCATTGGGGGGGGAGGAGCAGAAGGATAGCTTTGAAACCCTCCGGGAAGCTCTTTGCTCTACAGCAGTCTTAGCGTATCCGGACTTCAAGAAACCCTTTGTTCTGGCAACGGTTGCGTCCGGAGTTGCCCTCGGGGCCGTTTTGTCCCAGGTTTAGGAGGGAATGGAAAGGCCGATAGCGTACGCAAGTCGCCAGTTAAATGAGGCCGAAAGAAAATTCTCCGCGACTGAGAGGGAGGTGTTGGCCGTGATATGGGCGGTGGGTCAATTCAGATGCTATCTGCTGGGTCGACAGTTCAAGTTAATTACTGATCATTCTGCGATCCAGTGGATGCTAAATCTGAGGGATCCGTCGGCACGTCTCTCGAAGTGGGCACTGAAATTAATGGAGTATAATTATCAGGTAATCCGTCGGCCTGGGGCACAACGTAAAAACGCCGATGCTCTCAGTCGCTCCGTAGGAGGGGTGGATTCAAGTCCGGGAGAGTTTCCCACGGAAAGTGTATTGGCCCAGGAACAAGAGAAAGACGAATGGTGTCGCAACTTTGCCCTCTCCAGACCTAACCAAGTGCAGAAGGGGCCGAATGGGTTGTTAAACTAGTATGTGTTATTAAAGTCCTTAGAATGTGTTTAGCTAAATATTATAATTTTAAACATAAAACACGTACTAGTTTTAATTTAAACATGAACAAATACATAAACATAGAAAACAAAAAGTATTTGTTCATCGTATTGGATGACAATATATTTGGCCCTAGTCTTGTATGTCATCTCACGGCTCAAAAACCATATTAAAGTCCTTAGAATGTGTTTAGCTAAATATTATAATTTTAAACATAAAACACATACTAGTTTTAATTTAAACATGAACAAATACATAAACATAAAAAACACAAAGTATTTGTTCATCGTATTGGATGATAATATATTTGACCCTAGTCTTGTATGTCATCTCACGGCTCAAAAACAATATTAAAGTCCTTAGAATGTGTTTAAATGGAAGGCTGGACTTATGTTACATCACACCCTTTCTACCAACAATTTCTGCAAGATTTCTCCAAAATTACCTTAGGAAAAGAGGAAGCAATTAACTTCATGAGATTATACAATAGTATTAAACGATTGGAACAATTATCTAAAGAATATATTATAAAAAGCAAGTATAAAAATTTCCATTATATAAACTGTTTGGTCAAAACCAGATTGTAAAGTAGGACCTGACACTTGCATATGTTGCAATATCTCTTACTTATGTTATACTATTATTACCGAATTAGATCAAATTTACCACTGTAATTTTATTGAAGTAATTAATAATATAAAAAAATAAATAATTTATTATTATATCTATTTATAAAGTATAAAAATTTCCATTATATAAATTGTGTTTTTGATCAAAACCAGATTGTAAAAGTTGCAAATGTTGTAATATCTCTTAATTATGTTTTACTATAATAACCGAATTAGATCAAATTTACCAGTGTAATTTTATTGAAGTAATTAATAAAATAAAAAAATAAAAAATTTTTTATATCTATTTATATACATAGAACTATTTTTTGTATGATAACTATAAAAAAATAAAATTCATATAATCTTTATGAAATAAAATTTTTATGTTATAAAAATATTGTTTTAATATATTATGTCATTAGTCCTAAAATAATTAAAGAATAGCCTCAACCCGCACACGCCCCCGCCCTAACAATATCATGTTAAAAAAGACTACCCGCACCCGCCCCCCGCCCGAGCATAACCAAAAATAAACCCTCCCCGCAACCCCAGCGGCCGGTGAAAAAAAAAAAAAAACTTTGTATAATCTTTATAAAAAATAAAAATCCATATAATCTTTATGAAATAAAATGTTTATGTTATAAAATATTGTTGTAATATATTATGTCATTAGTCCTAAAATAAAAGAATAGCCTCAACCCGCACCCGCCCCCGCCCTAACAATATCATGATAAAAAGACTACCCCGCCCTATGATAAACAAAACCCCACTCCGCCCCGCCCTAAAGCCACAACCCCAGCAGCCGGTGAAATTCACCAAAAAATATACAGGAGGTTACAACAATACGTCATACATTTTTTTTTTTTTTTCCCTGGTGAGACAGAGAGATTTTCAACTACAAATAAATATTCTACAGGCAAGTATGGATAGTCTAGTGGTTAGCATTATGCACACATTTTTTAAAAAAAAAATCTTCTCCAACATCAATAGTTCAATCCTCAAGTATTTACCACTTTTTTCTATACTCAATAATTAATTACACAAGGTTATATGACGTCTACTCTCTACTAGCTATCACACAAGGTCATATGACGTCTTCACACATCAACTTACTATCACACAAGGTCATAATATCCCCTACTCCTTATTTGCACATTTTTTACTCGCACAAAACCGACTCAACCGGCCTTTTTATACTACTTTCAACTCCTAAAGCTTTGGCAATTGAAGATAATGAAGTAGAGTCGAATAAGGATGAGGAAATCCAAGTGATTAGGAAAAGCCTTTTAACTGAGAACTGGGCATGTAATTATAAATCATATTAGTGCATTGAAGGTGAGTTGAGTGAAATAGATGGAATCTTATTAAGAGCCGGCAGAATTGTTATTCCTCGAAGTCTCAGAAGGCATGTTCTAGATCTTGTTCACGAAGGACATCCTGGTATTTACAAGATGAAACAGAAATTGAGAAGTAAAGTTTGGTGGCCAGGCATCGACTCGCAAGCAGAAAAAAGAGTGAAAACCTGTAAAGGATGCCAAATCACTGTGGCAGAAAATCTGCCGGATCCCATAAAAAGAACAAAATTGCCGAATAGACCTTGACAAATTGTCGCTATAGATTACTGTGGTCCATTAAAATCAGGACACTACTTATTTGTAGCAGTACACTATTTTAGCTGTTTTGTTGAGGTAGAGGTTACAAGCACTATTACCGCTGACAAAACAGCATGTTACAAGAAATGTTCTCAAGGAATGGTTTACCAGAAACAATTATCGCAGATAATGGGACACATTTTACAGCAGAGATCTTTACAAGATTTTGTGAACATTACATACAGTAAAGCATACGACTCCATATTGGCCGCAAGCTAATGGCGAACTAGAACGTCAGAACAAGGCATTATTGAAAACTTTAATTTTCGCCCAGACAGAAAATAAAGGCACAGCGTGGAGAGAAGCTTTAAGAAACTATTTTAGTATAGGATAACACCTTATGTTGTTGTGACTGGAGTTTCACCAGCGGAATTATTCTTTGGGAGACGTCTGAGAGATAAAATACCATCTTTTATGCCAATTACGAAGCCTTTGCAAGAAGTAAGTGATAGAGACCTATTAAACAAATTTAAAGGAAAATCGTACAGTTGCTCAAAGAGAAGGGCAAAACCAAATGACATCGAAGTTGGAGATGAAGTGTTGAAAAAAAACGAAAAGGGGGGTTTAGCTTGATCCTAACTTTGAGGAACTAAAGTACACATTAGTTTTAAAAAATGGTTCAGCCATCACAGTATAGTCCCCTGAAGGAGTGCATTACAAAAGAAATTCAACTTTCATTCGGAAATGGGAAGAAGATTCTGAGGAGGTAGAGGAAGAGGATATTGTTTGAAGAAGAAACCTTAGGGATAGGACTAAATTAAAGCCTAGAGCAGATTTAGATCACTAACACGCCAGGAGTATGATCGGGCGATGAATGATAATACTTAACATTTGGGTTTTCTGTTTGTAATAATAATAATAATAATAATAATAATAATAATAATAATAATAAATAAAATACAAAAATTTTGTTTGAAAAGAAGGGAGATATAGTGTATGTAGGAAACAGTGGGAATATAGAGCAGAGACAGGAGGTTATGAGAGAGTAATGTATGGTTTACTGTAACGTGTAACTATTGTTTGTGAAAAATAAATGTTTTTTGTGTTTATTTTTTTTAATAGTTAAACCCTTTTGTCATAAATCATTTGAATAATTACATTTGTAGTAGAACACTACAAAAACCATTTATTAATTACCTAATCGACTAAAATCGGCTAAATGAGCTAAAATTTTACTTCTAGTAAAATAAGCAATATATTAGTTGGCTGGGGCCAAAGAATTGCTAGTTTGATTAACATCGGCCAAACATAACTATTGTTTACTTCTAGTATTTTAAATTTTTTGAAAGTTTTCTATTTCTTAAGTCAGACAATTGACGCTATACCAGGTGACTCTAAATAAGTAATGTTTTGCTTTTTAAAGAGTGCAAATTTAAAAATTATTATTTGGTACAATAAATATTAACGACAAGGGCTAATGAACCCTCTAAGGTATATATAGAGTTTATGTTCAATAAACTTTGTTAATATTTATAACGCACAGTTCTTTATTCGAAAAGGGTTGGAAATCCTCTGGGAACCTCAAATTAACTTGTTTTACATAAACTTGATTTTCTAACATTGTCTGATCGAAGTGACTACCTCTTTTTCTTTTTTATTTTGCTAAAATATAAAACTTTGAATATAATTACTTTAAAAACCATTTTACTCATTATAGGTTGTGGTAGCTTCTACCAAGTTATCTTGTCTAAAAAATCTGGTGTGAAACACTCACACAACTTTCTCTTACTTCAGTTCTCAAAATTATAATTGACAAATTTTATAGTTAGTGTACCACATTTTATTGAAATTCGTCAAAAATTGAAAAAACAGTTCAGTAAAAGTGCATAGTATTCAAGCTGCAACCATCGCTCTTCTGAGAAATGAATATCTCAAAATTCAGAATATGTCTAAGGAAGTTACCAGTTAAATTATTTGTCAAAACTCTGTAAACCCAATACTATGCTGCCATATTTCTGTAAAAATAATCAATAAAAGCTTATATTTATCAAGTTTTTCTTTTCTAGACCTACCTACATCTCACATTTTATTGAAACAGGTTTGTAAAAAAATTCAGTTAAAAGAAATCTTTAATTTATTAAATTATTTACATTTACCCAGGAAATATTTTAAAACCTAACCACTTTACATAAAACTTATTAATTTTACGTTTTAATATTTTTTCTACAAGATATACATCTTTATATTCAGTTTTCTGCAGTTCTTGTGTATAAAATGCTCCTTGAATAGGATGTCCAGTTAAATCTTCCTACACCTAAGTATAAGAAATTGTTTAGCGAATATTTTTAATTTTGAATATTTCAGTATTCCAACTGGGTATGTATCCTCTTATAAAACAGTTCTTCTCTTTGAAATACCGGCTCCTTCTCCTTCTTTAAACCATTGTTATCTTTTCGCTTGGCTTTGTAAGTGTAAACATTTGCTAATAGCATTTGCTTCAGATGGTTTCATACCAATCGTACGTAACCATCGTATCGTGTTATTGTATGTATTTATCAAATTACGTAAATGTTTTATGTAATTGTAGTGTCCTCTTAGACTAAACAATTGATACATCATCGATTTAAATGTTCTGTTAAATCGTTCAACGACGGAGCTTTTAATCTGGCTATGGGTACTGTAATGGTTGATGTACTTCTTCATTAGATTTTGGAAGTGAACATTGGAGAATTCCTTACCGTTATCAGTCTGGATATTGTTAGGTCTCTTCCACTTAAATTTAGAATGTTTTCCATAGCTTGAGTGACATCTTGAGCACCTTTAGATTTCACAGGTATTTTTCCCAAGCATACTTTGAGAAAAAATCTATCACTGTAGTATATACTTATAACCATTATTTTGGCAAGCATAAGGAAGCATTTCAATTAAATTTAACTGCCATAACTCGTCAATAAAGCGGTGATTTCCAAATATCCTCTTGTCAACAATCATTCCCTTCTTGAGGATCACTCACATTAATTAGACGTTTAGTACCAACGTTTGGCCTCCAGTTTGCTATATTAAATTAAATACATTATCAGTATAAAACTTTATGACTGCATCTTTACTGGCTTTAGGCCAGCTAACATTAATTACCCTTTTATTATCTATATTCACTACTTTCTCTTCTTCATCTAACAACTGATTAGGGTTATCTTTAAACATTGAATATTTATGGTGACCAAACATATCAACCGGCATGTTGAACTGTTGTTTATTAATAAATGACATCAGCTTCTCCCAACTTTTCAATTATAGACTGGATTTCATTTTGACTAGCCGCATTGGTTGACGCATACAAAAGTCGAAGTCGGTCCACTAATTCAATCAGCTAATCCCAGGATTCATAAAAATTCTGACCTTCCCGCTTACCTGTACCACTGGTTTTGCTTAGTCTTAATGGAAGTTATGGCACTATCTCCAGGAAAGCAACCATTGTGACGTAACTCAGGCTGGCAACATATATATACCCCGACAGGCCAGCAGGCAGTCAGTACACAGCCATCCTCCATAGTACTCAGTTGTCAGTGCCTACCACCGTTTACTAACTTGCTTATAGTGCTACCCAGTATTGTAAACTATAAACTATATTTAACTATTCATTGTATTGTATTATAAAATAAACAATTTTTAAAAAGTCTTTTTCCGGTCCTTGTGACGTAACTGGCGCCCGAACAGGGGCCGCGAAGGCTTGAAGTCAAATAGTGCGACCACTCGTCTCACAGTATACCGCGACCAATTGTCTCATAGTATACGGGAAGACTTGAAGCTCACACACTAGTGTCTTATTCGCGGCATCTCTACAAGAAGAGCAAGAACCATCCTCAGAAGCAAGAAGAAAGGCAAGCTGGCGAATTCATAGCAGCGAACTAAAGTTGTAAGTAGCTCATCTATCCTTAAACCTTCCAAACTAGTTCTCCCCAAAGAAAATATCCCCGAAATGGCCCAAATTAACTACAAAATTTCCAAAGAAGACTACGACCACATTCCCCACTTTGACGGAAACCCTTCTGAGTTAGCGTTCTTCTGCGAAATTGTCGAAAGTGCATTCGCCACAGTCTGCGCAGAAAACATAATTGAAAGAGACTACAACCATAACATTCTCTTTATAAAAGTCAAAAGTAAATTATTAGGGCCCGCTAGAAACATACTCCTCTCACATAATGTAGACCATCTATTAAATCTATTAAAGTTTTTAAAAGAGAGTTTTGCCGACTCGAGATCCTATGAGATACTCAAAGATAAAATTCTCCAAACTAAGATGCATGCTAGAGAGGCTCCCATCGACTTTGTCAATAGGATACAAGAGCTACGTAATTGAGTTTATATTAGACTCAAGTTAGACGGACTTACAGCGGACGCCCTGAAACAACTTATAACGCGAGTAGACAAGGAAATAATTTTTCATATATATAAATGCTTGCCCCCTACATTAAGTAACATCATGATCTTTGACCACAGCACTCTAGACGAAGTACGAAACATAATTTATAACAAATGTTCTTTTATTATAGCGAACTTGAACTCCTCCCACGGTCCTAAAAGGCCCAACCAACCCTTCCGGAAACCAAACCCGTACAACCAATCCCAACAGCCTTATAGACCGAATACACAATACTCTTGTAGACCGAACCCACAATACACTGTTCCATACGTCCCCGTGAATCAGACCCCTAACTACCATTACCAACCAATTGAATCTAATCCCAGGCATACAGAACAGATACCTCAAACTTCCCTTTACAGACAACAACTGCAACAACCCCAACGACCAAATTTCCAATCCATGAATCCCAACCATCCTAAGAATCTAAACAATCCTGATCACCCCTTTAATCGACCCAGACTACCTCCTGGCTTCTTCTCCCAAAACACGGTGTCTATGCGAACCGCAGGCCGACCCCGGTTCAAAGATTACATTTCTCCGCACGAACAAACTCACTGCCAAAATGACGACCACCCGGAAAATTATTCGGAACAAGACAAGGCGTACGAGGACAGACTTTCCCGCCTAGAAAACTCTCTAGAAAAAATAACGGAAAAGTTCGATCATTTTTTAGACGTTGGCCACGGGAGCCAAGAAGGCCCCCCGAATTCAACCTAAACCAAGTAGACAAATCTCTCCCGCACTTTGAAGACAGACTCGGACGGAAATGGCTTATCGACACCGGATCAGCGGAAATCTACATAAACCCTAACGTTGTCCCAACCGACGTAGCACTATCCACGACCCGTTTATAATAACCACACCCGCTGGAAAAATGAATGGAGAGCAATCCTGCACTCTCAACATTCACGACACGTTCAATGTAAATTTAGAAGCTAAATTCCATTTATTCCCCTTTTCGGACAAATACGACATACTATTAGGCCACAAAACCATGCAGGCACTCGGAATGAGCATCGATTTAAATAACAATATCCTTTCTTACCCCCAGGGTATAATTCCCTAAAATTTACGCTTGATATCCCTGAAAATAACTTAAACGTAATAAAATTACAACAGGGAGTTAATTTTATAGAACTTCCGGTAAAAAAAGAAGAATTAAAATGTGGTTTAATCAACGAAAATATAAAAATAAACGATAAGGTCACAATAAAAGAAGGCCTTTATAGCATTAGTAATAATAAAATCTTGTGCGAAGTTGAATCCAAGGAAGTCATGGCCATTTGCCCTGAACCCATGGATGTCGACGAACCGCAAGAAATTTGTACGAAGATACCCGACATAGTAGTGACCAACTGTCCCGACATGTCTGGGGATACTAGGTTAAGAGAAATAAAAAATGAAATCCCTCCTTTAAGCAGAACTGAGCCTATGAACTCAGAGCAAAAAAATAAGAAATTAAAATTATTAAAGAACTACCCTAAAATAATTAAAAGAGAACCTGACCGACTAAGCTGTACTAATTTACTAAAGCACAGAATAATAACGACAGATGACAGACCAGTATACGCACGAAACTGCCGATACCCAGAAATTTATCGCAAGTACTTACAAGCGGGAATTGACAAACGACATGAAAATAAAACCATTCAACGTTACGAATTCCTACGCATGCCCTTCGATCCCGGGGGACCTGCAACACTCCGACGCATGCCCTTCGATCCAGGGGGTCCTTTAATATCAAAAGCCTAAGACTGGATCATAATAAAAATAAATTGGCATTCTCATGGAAAAATAAAAACCGGAATATGGAAAACCATTGTAACTAAAAGGAAAATAGGAAAACTAATTAAAAATAAAATTGGCATTCTCATGGAAAAATAAAACCCGGAATACGGAAAAACATTGTAACTAAAAAGGAAAATAGGAAACTAACTAATTAAATAAGGTATTAAAATAATGAAAATCCTAACCAAGAAAGGTAGGAAAATAAATAATTAAATAGAAAATATACATTAAATAATTAAATAATAAATTATAGAACACCGGAAGCTACCCGTTCCCTGTATACGAACGATGCAAAGGTAGACGCGAAAGTATGAAATAATTAACTACGGAAAGTATAGAAAGAAAATAAAATATTAATAAGAGCTGTTCCCAACATCTCTAACTACGAACCTAATTTTGTATAAATTATTTTCTTTAATTGTAAAGATCCATACGCTTGAAAGAATCTTTGAACTTCCACAAACTTCTTTCTTCACAAATTCCAAATTCAAATGCAGCCTCTATAGCTTTCTTAGCAGCATTTCGTTCCTTCCTAGTTATTGCCTCTTTTCTTAGATTTACATTTTCAGCCGTTTCTTTTGTAACTTTTCTCCTTCTTGTCTCTGGACGGTTCGCCCATCCAACATCAAAATTGTTGTTGCTTTCACCTCCCTCAAAGCATACTTCCCATATTTCTTTATGTACTATAACCTTCATTCCTTCCTCTTCCCGGGAATACGCAATTTTAGAAATTAAAAACGATCGCAACACTTCCTTCTAATGCAGTAAGAGGAAGTTGAAAATGCCGAATACAACTTCCACGAATGTATTAATAATAACTACGGGAACTATCAATAAATTATAAATAAATAAAAAATAATTAGATAATTATAAATTAATAAGAAAAAGGAATTATAAATTAAAATTTAAATAAAAATTTAAACTAGTTCCGGGAATATGGACCCTAGTAAATAAATTAATTAAGGGGTACAAATCATATAAAAGGATAACTTAAAGAATCCTAAACAATCGTAAATGCAGGAAAAAAAAAAAAGAGAAACTCTATAAATAAGGAGAGTAACTAAATCTAAACCGCAACTATGTTATTAAATAAAATTATTATATACGCAGTCAGTTAATATTTATCGTTAATATTTATAGTTAAAAGAAAATTCCAATGAATCATCAACGGAGTAGATAAGAATAAATCTATAAAACAAAACCTCAGCATAAAAACAATTCCAATATAATCGGCACAGACGTAGATAAGAAAAGTAATCTAGGATGATAAATCATCATAAAAGGAAATTATAATAGTTATTATTATCTAAGTATAATAATTATAGAAAATAAAATAGTTTATAAAATAAATATAAATATTAATTATAGATATCAATATAAATATAACTATTATTAAATAGTTATTCGTTATAATAAATTATAAATAATTATAAATAGTAAATTATAATAATTTATAATTTATAATATGCACATAGCACAACTTCTGACAAGGGTGCACCTAGTCATACCGGATATGACTCACGGATCGGGAATTATGCAGCTTACGCTTAATAAAGCTGACGTTATAGATAAATACTATAATAAGAATAACAATGATAATAGTGTTTTATTAAATAAATCCAAAACAATCAAAACACTTTTATTTTATAACTTCCATAACATGGGAACTCATAAACATAATCAAATATAACTGTCAAAAAGTAATGTACATAATAAGTAAGTAGATAAGCTTATCTCCTAGTTTAAATAAAATAAACAACAAAATAAAATAAAATGAAATACGTATATAATTATAGAATAAAAGATGGGGTTCGGTCATTTATTAAAAATTAAATTCACTAATCAAAAATTTCTATGCTTCAAGGCACATTCGGTGTACCTATATAAATTTTCCTATCCGAAATCGCCATTAAGATATTTTATTACTTCGTCACAGCTAATAAGCTGTTGTCCTAACCATCTCCGCCGGAACTCCTGCAATATTAGACACAACCGTATTGCACCTAAATTACATAGTGCGCACCTGCGCTCTCTCTCTCTCTTTCTCTCTCTCTCTCTCTACTGATATTGTAATTCAAGTTCAGCGACTCCCCTCTCAGTTTCATGACTATTGACATCTTCCTACTGTTATCGTTAATGTAATGTTTACCTACTAAACTAAATACTATACTTTCATTCATACTGCTGACGTACAACTACTAGACATAGAGTTAGAAAAATTAGATAAGACCTTTAACAATATTTTTATTTTTTTATTTATTTATTACATTGCTTATCGAGTCAAACCCTTTAGCAATGTAGTTGGATTCATAAGGTGAACACAAGGTTCAGTAAACTATAAAGACAAAATATTATCATATAAAATAAAGTCAAAAGATAAAGTACAAACAAATGAAAATTAATACTAAAATAATAAATAGTACCATTTATATAAATAGTTACCTTATGTGGGTAAGCTAAACGTACCTGGATAATGATTCCTGTCTTATACAAGTTACAATTTGAAACAAAGACCTAGTGTGCTAATCTTTCTGTAATTAATATTATAATTTGAATTCTTTACAAAGTCAATATCACTGGAAGCTATTGTCGAGACTTTGAGCAATTTGTGAAAATTTGCTTCTAATTATCTTTGAGTCTAAAGTAAGAAAAACCTCCAACATACCAATTGTCACTAATCACGGCATTCAAACCATACGAGCCAACAATGAAAAAATGCAAAACTTTTTCTCCACTCCGATAGTGACCCAAATTGAATTGAACCAACAGTTCAACTCTATCTTCTTTAATCTGGCCCTTATGGCAAGCAAAATTGACGATATGGAAGACTCTATAGAATTTTGCAGACTAAACACTATTCACTCTAGCATCTTTCTTCTCAGGGACCTCGAATCGCTACAAGGATCTCACAATATAACTTTCTTAACATCAGACATCGAAGCACTTTGGCAATTGAGCAAGGTACACTGCTCACTCAGAAGTTGGGGAATATACTATTTTATTAGCATTCCGCTAAAAACCTCTTCCTTTGAGACGTACTTCCTCCTGTCCTACCCTGTAGAGAAGGATAACCACCTCATGACAATCCATGTCCATCCACCCCTAATCATAAAAATTAAAGATGAGTTATTTACAGCCAGCTGCGAGGAAATCAACAATGCCATGTACTGCCACAACAAAACCAGCATCCAGAGTGACTGTATTCTCCAAATCATCACAAACACCAACCTCTTAGCATGCAAGACGGTATATACATCCAGTGCACCATTCATTAAGTATATCCCTTTTGTGGACTACTACTTAACCTTAGAAGTAATAGAATCCTAATCAACGAAGACAACCGTAATGACACTATATTTCTTACCAACACTAGCCTTATAAAATTAACCAAAGACGAAACTCTACTAGGCAGCAAAGCTATTCATATATATAAGGATTCCAAAAGCATAGTAACAACTACACAAGTGTTCGCACACACCCACATGAATATATCTTTTGAGGACCTACACAGAATCAACCTAAAAATGGAACCGCTGGAACTACTAGAAGAAATACCCAGTGACTCGGCACATATCTACTATTACGTTATAATTACAATAGTTCTGTTACTGTTGTCCCTCTCGTATGTTTGCTATGTCTGCAGAAAGAGGACAAACCCACAGCGGGGCGCAACGGACCAACCACAACCTACACCTCGACATGTCTACCCTGGACTTCCGTGCCAATTGTCGTAGGAGCTCCAAACTTGAGGAGGGAGGAGTTATGGCACTATCTCCAGGAGAGCAACCATTGTGACGTAACTCAGGCTGGCAACATATGTATACCCCCACAGGCCAGCAGGCAGTCAGTACACAGCCATCCTCCATAGTACTCAGTTGTCAGTGCCTACCACCGTTTACTAACTTACTTATAGTGCTACCCAGTATTGTAAACTATAAACTATATTTAACTATTCATTGTATTGTATTATAAAATAAACAATTTTTAAAAAGTCTTTTTCCGGTTCTTGTGACGTAACTTGGATATTTAGATTTTAGAGTCGGTCTAGTTGATATAAGACTAAGAGATGTTCGGCCTTCGATATAGAGGTGGTGTATACCATGTAAACTTTCTCTTTTACAGGAGTCGTTGGGGAGGACAAAAGAGGAGTAAGATATTTCTGTACTTCCATCCTCGGTTGGATCTGATACTTTTTCCCCATTACATTGCTGCCTATGAGCTTTGCTAATTTCTAGATATTTTTACAGTTTTCCAAATCTTCCTCAGAATAATTGGTAGGCTGTTTTAAGAATAAAAATGAACTAAACCAGGTGTTCCTTTATACCACTCATCATTTACATTAATATCATTATCTGGCATTTTCAATTTCAAGTTGGAAGTATGCGGATGCCTTACCTACCAACCATATCATTAGTATCTGATTTCTTATTTTTATAAATAAGGCTGAAATAGGTAACCTATCCTTTCTTCTTCTTCTAAAGATTTTTGTAGCTTTTTTTAGTAAGTTGCTGGATTGGTTTTAAAGGAGTAATCTTCTCCTCTTCAGTTTCAAATGTTACCTCTTCTCGTTTAAATTGGGGTAATTATTTCTTGGAAAAAACTGCAGTGGAGTTGCATAGGATTGTTTCCTTTGTGGTGGTGGAACCGTCTTTTTTAATCATTGAAGGTAACGATGTAGATTGTTCTTCTTCTTTAATTATAGGTAAAGCCATTTTTTTTTCTTCTGAACCAATTTTTGAAGTGATCCAGTAATGGGTTTAAAAGTCTTTTCTAGTTTCTCCTGAGATAACTAAAAACCCCGCTTCATACTTTTGAATTTATCACGTGATTTAGAAGTAACCTTAGGATCCATAATAAACTGGTAAAATTTAACCAACTTTCTTTCTACATATAGATAAATGTGCCCAAACCTTTTCGAAATCTACCCTGTTTGAATTTCTTGTTTTATCATAGTAATAAATCCATGAGGTTCATCCCAACAAGTATGAATATATGTTTAAATTTATCAAATGATATAGGTGAACTTATGTGATCGTTGTGATGTGATCCTGATTGAAAAGCATAATAACATTGGCATTATCACGTATATTTAGGCATTCGGGTATAACTCTGTGTTAAGTGGAAACAATCAATCAATCTATGACGACTCACACTAAAATACTGCCTGATAATATCCTGTTGATCCATTGCAGTATTATCAAAAATAATAATAGAGTTTGTTTCATCTTCTTCAGGAGGAATTACCTGTTGAGTATCGTTTAATTTATAAAATCCTATTTCTGGTAGCAATTTAAAAACCCGTTCTAAATATAAATACTTCTCTTGTTGAAGAGATCTACTACATATGTAAACTTTTGTGAATTTCAGTCCATTTGGTTGCAAAAGGTAACAAGACGTAAGATTTGTTATATCACATCCAGATATTCCACAAATCTATGCTCGTATATTATTTGGTAATAATGTACCATTTCGATTGATATGTTCAACTAATGAATCAGAAAGCAGATTGTATATAGGTAAACGTTCATTTCTAAACGCATAATGATTTGCGGCTATATAAGTACGTTCACGTTTTAACTAATTTTACCACAATGACAACGAAAACCGTTGGAAGAGGTCTTATAAATTCCCGTACTCTAGTCTAAAGAGTCCAATCATTAAAATGACGAAGTGTTTTCTAATCCTCTGGATTGGTATAGTTTTATTTCGTTTAGGGCTTCATATAATATCGCGTTAGGAATGAGGTGCTCCTTTCCTAGCTTTAGCGTTTTTTAGTTATCCAACACCATTCGCTCCTAACCCATAAAATTGATCAATTTTTCTATTCAAATCAATTTATTTGTTAATTTAATACCTTGATTAAATGCAGAAAATAAATATAGTACACAAATTTATATAGATTGGTTAATAGGTTGAAGAAGTTTTTTTTAATTGAGATACTCAGTTGAATCGCGCAACCGAACTAAGTGATAAAACTTCACCAATTTCTGATAACATATTTTTGGAAATCTTCGATTGCCCTTTTTTGAAATATGCAGCATTATTTAAATTAAAGCTATTTTTTGTTTCTGTATTTGCCTTCTTTTTTAATTAATTAATTTTTTTATTGGAGTTGTTACAACCTTTAGGTCAAATCCCCGATACCCAATAGCCACAGCTTCCGATCCAATTAATCTCTCTCTCTCTCAGTACCCTGGCAGCTTAACCATACATCCAGCCATACATCTTCCACCCAGCGTTTCTAGACCTGCCTCGTTTACGTCTTTCTTTTGGGAGGTAGTTGTAAACTCTTTTTGACCAGCGTTCTAATTAGATGGCCGTACTATTTAAGGCGTTTGGATTCTATAGTATACAGAATAGTTCTATTGATGTCTGCTTTATCTCTGATAACAGAGTTAGGGATACGCTGCCTTCTTGATATACCACAACTCCTCCTCCAACTCGAGGGCTAGTAGTCTATTTTCCGAACTTTTGGACATTGTCCTGGTTTCCGGTGCATGTGTCACTACACTTTCCACAAAAGAGTGGTAAATCTTCTTATTCCAGAGGGTAGAATTCAAGGTATTAATAAACTTTTTCCCATTATTCACTTTATGCGTAATATCTGCCTCCGCTAGTAGATAACCAATATCCGAGGTATTTGAACTCCTCACTGGTGTGAATAATGACATTAATTTAACATTATTTGCATTCTCTATAATTAATTTTTTGCTCTTTTTAAAAGATTATCAGTGTTATTATCTCATGACAAAACTGTGGTATTTTTGATGGTCAAAAATTTTGTTGAATAAAAATTGCAAGTACATAACCAACTCTTGGAGCTAACCATAAGATTGGTGATGATGAAAGATAGATGTTACAATTTTAAAACACCAGATTCTGCTTGGAAAATCTTTCAGTTCTGGCCTAAGAAGTAGAATAATACCGCATCTGATAGTTTCTGGTGTTCCATAAGTACTGAAAAAAACTTTTAATTTCTCTATGATTTCTCAAGCTGACTTTCCGAATTCAATGGAATAATTTCAAATCATCTAGAATAATAATCTTCAGCAGCAAGAAAAATTTTATTCTAGTACTGCCATATTCCATTCCTATTGCCTGAAAAGGGGAATGTGGAACATCAGTAAGAATAAGTGGATCTTTTATATTATTTTGAAATTTTGGTCATGTAGGGCAAAAATTTATTAACCTGAAACATCACCACACATATTAGAATAATATATTTCTCATGTTCTAGCAACAGTTTTGCTAATTCCTAAGTAAGCAGTTTCATGAATTAGGTTTATCATAGTATATCTTAAATTCCTTAACTTCATAGGAATCAAAATATTGAGCCGTTATTTTGAAGTAAGTCATTTCTAAGTTCAAAAAAGATTTTGACTTCATGTCAAGAATCTTTTCTCTTTTTTTTTAATTTAATTTAATTTAAACGCGTCAACATCTATGATCAGTGGCACCCGAAGCCTTCGACTCTAAGGATGATGTTACATACTGGCGCTAGTCATTTCGATGTATTTACATTGTAGCCCAGAAGATAGCGTTAATAATGTGGAAGGAATTCAAATAACTTTTGAAATTTAACGCCAAAACTCCCCAAAATCAGTATCATGGGAAACATATTCCAAATAACAGTAATAGAATTGTGTACAGTTATAGAAAAAATTAATTTAAAAAAAGAAATTATTATTCACGGCAATTTTGACATAGTAACACATTTTTTTGTATATTTGTCACAAGCACTCTTGCACTTGCTACAGAGTTGATATATCACATTTATGCTTCTATGCATCTATCGCCAAAACGAATATAAATTTTCTCTCCGTGAACTATTTGTTGAAGATTATTCTCACCCAAATTTTCTATGAACGCTTAACTTTCTGGGCCGAGAATTGTGAGGCAATTCCAGAATGCCAATCTGGTTTTAGAAGATGCAGAGAAGCCTAGATAATGTGTATATTTATTTTAAATGCATTAATAATCTGAAACTTAGAAATAAGGGAAGCGTCTTGTATGCCGCGTTTGTTGATTTCAAGCGTGTCTGTAATTCCGTTTATAAACGCCGCATATACTATTTAAAATTGAAATCAGTTCTAAAATATTAAATTTAATAATCAATATTTACGAAGAGGCAAATACAGAAACAAAAATAGCTTTAATTTAAATTAATGCTGCATATTTCAAAAATGGCAATCAAAGATTTCCAAAAATATGTTATCAGAAATTGGTGAAGTTTTATCACTTAGTTCGGTTGCGCGATTCAACTGAGTATCTCAATTAAAAAAAACTTCTTCAACCTATTAACCAATCTATATAAATTTGTGTACTATATTTATTTTCTGCATGTAATGAAGGTATTAAATTAGCAAATAAATTGATTTGATTAGAAAAATTGATCAATCTTATGGGTTAGGAGCGAATGGTGTTGGACAGCTAAAAAACTTATCAAAGGAGCACCTCGCGATATTTTATGAATATATTATATGAAGCCCTAAACGAAATAAATCTATACCAATCCAGAGGATTAGAAAACAATTCGTCATTTTAATGAGAGGACTCTTCAGAACTAGAGTACCTGAAAGTATAAATTTCTTAATGCCTAAGACTCCAGATGAAGGTTCTTTCATACGAATGGAAAAATTAAATTCATAGACTCATTATGACGCAATTTCAATAAAGCGAAAACCTTTAACAGCGTTTCTGAAGTTCCAACTTGACAAGGCATTCTTACCAATAGGTAGTAAATCGTCTGCATAGCCAGTGAGAAATTACAAGTTTTCTTGGCAGAAAAGATTACATTAATATTCCAGATAGTCTAATTAGATTATGTTGACGTTTAAGTTAAAAAATAGAGATGAGTAAAAGTTCATGCTTTGTCTGATATGAAGCTGGATTAAATCATTAACAGGGCTCGGTGAAATATATGCAACTGTTATAAGGAACGGAAGCAGATCGTTTGACAAGCTGTGTACGAATAAGATCATCTTGAAAAAGAATTTGGCTTCTACATAGCCAAGAAGATCATCCGCAGTACCTTTTCATGGATAATATTCGAAATACCATGAATTGGCAGGTGGAAAAAGAGCTCTCTGGAAGAAATTGCTGGCCAAAATTCCCGCAATGTACCGTGCGTGGGAGTTGTATGTTCTACCATGCTGACTAGGCCTGACTACTTCCAGGCCGAATGGGGTTGATGATAACTAGGCACAAACATTATGACAGCAACTATACTTTAATATTGCAATAACTGAGTGTGTCTTCGAAGAAAATTTACCATGCAGGCTTCTATTTAAGACATCTACCAAAGATGTTAGGCATTAGCAAAAAAAAAAAGAAAGTTGCTATTTGGTATTTTAATATCGAAACGTTCATATACCTAGTTTAGAAAAAATAGGAATAATAACCTTTCAATTACAAGATATTCTCTTCATTAATCGCAAAGCTGTTTTACTTATAAATACATCTAGATGGCAGCCGGGCGATCTCCATCCAAGCCATTACCTAAAAAAGACATGAACTTGTGATTTGCATAATATTATTAAAATAAAATCTGAAAGCACACACGTTTCTTTTAATGCAAATGTTCAGTTCTAATAGACAAATTTTTCTAAAAGTTCGAGTTCTTATATTAAATATGGTTGGGTCCGCATTCAGGATCATATCTGCGACTTTATAACATGCTTATTTTTCTAAACTCAATAACCTTTCAATCATGAGTTTACTTAGGTTTCTTCTAATCGGTGCAATAATGTATATTATGACAATAATACTTCCTCAAACAGCTGTAAGTCAAATTAAAAAATATCTGGGATGAAACACTTACATGACTTTCTCTTATTGCAGCTTACAGAATGTATTTTTTACATGGGCATTCCAAGAGTAACTACCCGTTGCAATGGTTTGTCCTCAGGTTCTTAAATATTATTTATTTATTTATTTATTGCATACAGAAATAACATTCCTTTTGCAAGGAGTTTGGTTTACAATATACAAAAATGATACTTATAATACCATAATACAGAAAATAAATAAAACTCATGACTACTGTCATAAACTGAACCAGATGTTATTAACAAAATAATAAATGAATTAGTTAAACAGAAAGGATAAAACTCCTAATTCTTAGGGCATTAATAGCGTATTTGTAAATTGCATTTATCTGTGAGACGGACCCAACCGTGAACAGCTTCTCGAAACAGTTGGATTCAGTATCCGAGTTAGGAAGATACTGATTAAGATACTGTTCTCTGAATGGTTGCAAAAGAGGAACCCTCGACATAGATTCTTGAACACTTTACATTACATAATCGAAGCTGTAATAGCACAGTTCCAATCTAAATAAGACCCCTCGCTTCCCAAGGCACTCACAAGTCTATATAAGCAATTGTATCTATTTATTATTATTATTATTATCCGATCTCGGGTGGGCCATGTCCCGGCACTGCAGCCAACAGAGGCTTATTGTGCCACCCCCGATAGTTCCTAGTAGACAAACCCTCCCTCCTTAAGGAGTTTCAGGGCCTTCATCACCAGGTCGTTTTGAGCTACTATCTCCTCAGGTCGCAAAGTACCGAAGGTTTCATACCTCAATCTGATTATTGCTACGCAATCGAACAACAGGTGGGAGGCCGTTTCCTCCTCTTCCTGACATAGTCTGCACAAGGGTTCCGCTCGAATGAGTCCTACCTTGTACAGATGTTTCCTGAACCTACCATGACCCGTAAATAGTCCCGTCACCAGAGAAATCTGGCTCCTACTCAGACTAAGAGTCATTCGGGTTCTTCGTTTACACAGTCCTGGCATCATCCTTTTACTGTGTATAACACCCGGGTTCCTCCTCCAGAGCTCTTCGTGCTTACTGCGACACCACTCTCTAATCGCTGCACTAATTGCTCCGCTAGTTATTCCCAGGACCGGCTCTGGACCAATGAACGGAGTGCTAGCCCCGTTCCTGGCCAGTTGATCAGCCGTCTCATTCCCCTCAACCCCTGCATGTCCAGGCACCCACAACAGCTGTACCTTGTTGTGCCTGGAGAGTCTCGACAATGCCTCTCGACATTCCTTCACCAGGGATGAGGTAGTTCTGTGAGCTTCTAAGGCTTTCAGTGCAGCCTGACTGTCCGAGCAAATGCGTATGACCTTGCCCCTTGGGGCTCTACGCAGGTTTTCCTCGGCACAGACCTTAATAGCAAACACTTCAGCCTGGAATATAGTGGAATACCTGCCCAACGGCCTCTCAATTAATACCTCTGGGCTCATTCCATACACTCCCGCTCCAGTCCCGCACTCCATCCTAGAGCCATCTGTAAACCACAGAGGCCCTGCCCGATAGAGTTTTTCCCACCCCTTGGACCATTCCGCCCTAGAACCTAGGAACACCCGAAATGGAACCTCGAAGTTGTATGTTGGACACATGCTATCCTGGGCCATGTCTGTCACAGGGCCTGGGTTGACCTTTAGCAATATGTCCAAATGTTTGGCTAAGGAGCCGCACTGCCTCCAAAGACCATTTTTGCGCAATCTATGTGCACTGGCCCTCGCCTCCGCTTGCACTAACAAGTGCAGCGGTGCCAAGCCCAGCAGCACCTCCAGCGCAGATGTCGGAGCACTTCTAAAGGCGCCCGTAATGAGGAGGCACCCCAGCCTCTGTACTCCACTGAGGCATCTGTTGGCTGTCTCCTGTTCCGTCTTAGGCCACCATACCACCGCGCCATAAGTTATGACCGGTATAATGGCCCGAGTATATATCCAGTGGGTCATCCTTGGAGTTAGCCCCCATGACTTCCCACAGGCCCTTGTAGCACAGCATAGCGACTTTTTAGCTTTCTGCACTATATATTCTAGATGTGCGTTCCAAGTGAGCCTGGTATCTAGGATAACTCCCAGATACTTGACTCTATCCGACACATCCAGTATCTTCCCGAAGAAGGACATTGCCCTGTATACCTCAATATCCCTCCTCCTAGTAAACGGTACAAGAGTGGTTTTCTGTGGATTTACCCCAAGGTCCACTTTACTGCACCATTGTTCTATGCGCCTAAGCGCCTCTTGTAGGAGCTCCCCGACTGTAGATTCGTGCCTGCCTCTGGCTACCACCACTATATCATCAGCGTAGCCCAGCACGGAACATCCAGTACCACTAAGCTCCTCCAACAGTTCATCCACAACCATGCACCACAGAAGCGGGGATAGAACCCCACCCTGCGGGCAGCCCCTTGTGGGCGTAATCTCGAGCGAAGCTTCACATAGGCTTGCTATAATCCTCCGAGTTTTAAGCACGCTGTCGATCCATCTAACGATGGCTCTAATGACACCGTGCCTTTCTAACGCCTGAGTAATAAGGCTGAAGGTCGTGTTGCTGAACGCACCCTCAATGTCCAAGAACACACCCGCAGCTGTTTCCCTGCCATGTACCGACACCTCCAGTTCTCCAACAAGAGAATGGAGAGCCGACTCACAGGATTTCCCCGACTGGTAGGCATGCTGTGCGGGGTGCAGAGGATATCGCCCCAGCACCACCTCTCTAATTTGCAGGTCCACCAGTTTTTCCAGAACTTTCAACATAAATGAGGAAAGACTGATCGGTCTATATGCCTTAGCCTGGGAGTGCGTTCTTTGCCCAGGCTTCGGTATAAATAGTACTCTTACAGACCTCCATGTTCTAGGAACATGGTTGAGAGCCAAACATGCTCTCATCAGCCTGCATAGTATAGGAGTAAGAGTTTCCCCACCCTTCTGTAACAAGGCAGGGAATATTCCGTCAGGTCCTGGTGACTTAAATGGTTTAAAGTGGTTAATTGCCCACTTTACCTTATTGTAAGTGACGCAGCTTTTGGCTACAGACCAGTCCTCCCTGGACCCCCGCCGAAGGCCGAGATCCCCCAAGTCCTCATCTGCCCTTCTCGCTAGCGTCACCTGTGAGTCCGGAAAGTGTGTCTGGATCAACAGTTCCAGAGTGTCTCTTTCGGACTCCGTAAAGTCACCATCCGGTTTCCTGATAGTTCCGATTGGATTAACCGGCACCTTAGATAAAATATCTTGTGGAGTTTGGCTCCTTCTGAGGTCGTTTCGACCTCCTCACATAGCCTCCTCCACGAATCCCTTTTGGCTTTCCGAATGGCCATGTTGTAAGAGGTGAGGGTTCTACGGTACTCCTCCCATGAGCCTCTCCTCTTTGCTGCATTAAACAGTTTCCTAGTCTCAGCACGGAGCTTGGTCAGCTGAGTATTCCACCAGCTGACCTTTCTTGAGGATGACCTCACCACCTCCGCGCAGTTCTCCTGGTACGCATCAAGGATGACCTTCTGCAGTTGGTCTGCCGCATCCTCGATGTCCTCCCCAGTTGCATAGGTCTGTTTAACTGTTTTGATATTATGGTCTAAATCCTGTCGATACGAATCCCAGTCCGTACGTCTGGGATTCCTGTAGCTCCACAACTGTCTACAGTCAGACAGGAGATCAAACCTTATGTACATGTGATCCGAAAGTGAGGGTTCCCTGGACACATGCCAGCTTCTCACCAGAGTCGACATAAAATTAGTCGCTATGGTGAGATCAATCACCTCCCTCCGTCTAACATTAAAGAAGGTGGGTTCTTCACCCTCGTTTATCAAGCACAAGTTATTCGCTAAGATAAATTCCAAGAGTGACTTACCTCTCTGATTCGTATCTGTGCTGCCCCATACCTCATTATGTGCATTGGCGTCACATCCGATCAGTAGTTCCAGTCCACCATCCTTACAGTAAGTTACCAAATTCTGCAACTCTTCTGGTGGTGGTGGCTCTGTTGAGTCGAGTGGAAGGTAGGCTGACACACAGACAAAGTCTCTGGATCCTCCCTCCATGCATAGTCCCACCCTAGCCGCTGTCTGGTCCCTGTAACAGAAATCAGTCAGCAGTAAAAAGGTAATATCTTTCCTAACATACATGCATGTTCTAGGATTGCCCAGGCTACGATTGTACACAATCTTACCTGCAAGTTCACCCAGCCCAGCCACTCTTCCTCGCACCAGCCAGGGTTCCTGGCTCAGGGCTATGGCGATGTCTTCTCTCAAGAGATAGTTTGATAGGCTGCCGACGCTCCTTTACTATGATGGAGATTTACCTGCAGTACTCTCCATCGATTCTTAAGGTTCGTCTTCCCCTCAGCCATCATTCTTCGTTTTAACGACGACCCTGGACTTCCCCATATCCATCCCGAGAAAAGTCTCGAGATTGGATTTTCTTCGGCGTTCCAGGACTTCTTCAGAAATGCCAGTTACCAGGGTATGTCCCCGGGCTTCAGCATTCCTGTTGATCGCTCTCCAGTCTGCAGTGCCTAGGTCTACGTTCTGCGAACGCAGCTTTTCCAACACCACAGTTGGGGCCTTCTCCCTCAGCGTCCCTGCCACCCACACCAACATCTTGGCAGTCCTGAGGGCTTCCTTGGCAGAATAGACCTTCAGAGGATTCGTCGCTGAAAGACCTGTGCTTGCACCTGTCCCAGCTATCCTATCCTCTCCTCTCCCTGCCTCAGTTCGAAGGGTAACCAAGTATCACCCCCCAAATCCATACCCACCCCTGGTCACACCCCAAAACCTTGGGGATCTCCACCAACAGAGGGTATTAGTTTGGGCAAGTTCTTCTCTTCTCGCCCATCCTTCCTTTCTCTTCCCACAAGAATGGTTGAATCCATTTTGTTCCCACGAGAAATGGGGGAGACGTACCGTCACCCGTGGCAGAGCCCCATACCACGAGAAGGCTACATTACAATGGGGTTTCGCCCGGTTCCCCAAGGTGACCGCTACCGCACATATGTTTTACCACCCTGTACGCATTCAGCCTCGACGCGCATCCCTTCTCGGCTTGGGTGGGGATACCTAAGGGGTTGGGAAGGATCACTAGGATGGGGAGTGGGAGGGGAAGAGCCAGAGGGGTTTAGTCCGGCCCTCGCCATTTCCTCGTCAGCCACCTCCCGAGGGAGGTGCCCAGATCGCACCGCGTGGAGGTGAGGTTGACTTGGGGAGTTACAAGCGGACAGAGACGCACAAGGCACTCTGCCCTATCCCCCTTGCGATCCAATTGTATCTATTGTTTAAAACATTATGAATTTCTATCGAATTGCAATCGTTCTGAAATTTTTCAATAATATTCGATTTGTTCTTCTTGAGTAGGTGAAGGTCACGAGAGGCCAAAATATCCAGACAACCAATTGAAGAAAACAGGGACTTCAATATATTTATCCAAGTAATATTAATGTTACTAGAATGCAGATCCAAGAGAATATTCATGCAAATATAGGGCAAGCGACTAGGGGGCATTTCGAGTACTTTAATTAGTAAACAGACCATACTTTTAAATATATTCACCTTAAGTGGATAAATCTCACATTCTAGCCGAACAAATGCATTTGGTGTGTTTTCTGGGAGGATATAAATTTGTTCCAAAAATTGCAGCTGTATTATTTCAACGCTGTCCATGTAGGAAGAAGCCCAAATCTCACTAGAATACAGAACAGTAGAGTTAATTATAGCATTCAGAAGTTTTAAACGGGATTTATTCCTATTTGCCTTAGAGCTAATCAATATACTCTTCACCTTTTTTTTTTTTTTTTTTTTTTTTTTTTTTTTTTTTTTTTTTTTTTTGGCATTAGCCGATCAGGCCATAGCCATACTCTTCACCTTGCCAACTGCTATTTTACCTCTAGAAAGGAAATGCTTCTGTGCTTGATGAAATTTACCATTCGAAGCAAACGGAAGTCCCAAATATATGAAATTATTAACTATTTCAATAGGTTCCCCTGAATAAGTAATTGGCCGAAATCTCTTACGTTTAAAGTTATTAGAAAAAAAACATTACTTTTGTTTTATTGGTATTTACTTGCAGAGAATTTGCAACATTCTTTTAAAATATCTAGATTTCCTGAAGTTCAATTATTGAGGTGGCAAAAATGGCTATATCGTCCATTAATAGGCTATAGCAAAGCATTAATACATTAAAAGATCCATGAACATTGACAGAACAGGCACCACGGGAGTTAAAAAAGTCAATAATATCTGAAAGGAAAATGCTGAATAATACTGGAGAGATTGGCAACCACGGTTCGGTCTGAAGCCATTCTGTTCTTCAGGGATCACTTCAGTATTTTCTCACCAAGATACTAGACGCTTAGCAATAATAGAAGAGAAAATCAGTTCTAAGCGCAATACCATGGTAATTCTGCGGGTCGGTAGGGTCCCCCTTTTTGAATATCATTTTTACCTCAGCTAAGGACCATGGCGAAGGAATAGAACTTGTACTCAGAACTGTATTCAACCAATTAAGAGTATAATGCTCCCAGGAGGGGGGAAGGTTGCGATAAAATTCATAAGTTATTAAGTCACGGCCAGGACTTTTATTTAGTTCGCAGTGGGTTAAAGCAGTTTGCAATTCAGAAAGAGAGATATTTTGGTCTAGCATGTCTTTACAATATACAGGACAATCATAGGTTAGTGGAAAGGGGTCCTCCCTGGGTGGGTAAAGGGATTTATAAAAGTGAAACCAGGTAGTAGCTTCAATAGGACATTTTTCCGCACAGGAGAATGTAGTTTCTCGGACTACACACCAAAATTCTTTATAATTTTTTATATTAGAAATTTTTATTTAGATTGCATACTTTTTTCTTTTTAATTTTTATTAAGTTATGAAAGACTGTTTTAGCATTAGTGAAATTATGAAATTTAACTGGGACCTTGTCAGATTTCTTCCAATGACGGAAGGCTTTATTTACAGCTCGTTTGGCAGTTAAACACTCTTTGTCAAACCAGCTATTTCTAGAGAAAGTAGCTCGTGAGGTAGAATTGCGAAAGGATTTGATCATATTAAGAGAAAGAGCAGTTTCGAGAATAGCGTAGTTAATATTCTGATATAACTGGTTAGGATCATCATAATTGAAATAAAGCCGAGGCGGATTGGACATGAGAGAATGAAACTCATTAAAAAGACAATCATTCCAAATATTTTGTTTCTGGATACACGTTTGAATTTATTGGATGGTGGGGATGACAGTAGGCAAGTTATATTTAGTTTCAGTATTCCAGTGAGATGGTCTAGGTCAGCAAAAATACTATTACTAATACTAAAATCATACATTATTTGCAAAGTATTTAGATTACCCCAAAGTAAATCTATAATACTTGAACCATTATTAGAGATGTAAGTGAATTGGGAAGGAAAATCACTTGGAGAACGACCATTAAAAGTAAACATTCCCGCATTCTCCATGATAAATACCAACTTCTTACCTCTGCTGTTCACAGTTGGGTTCAATGACTCTCTGCAGTGATAAAAGCTCGAATTCTCAAAAATAGGCTCATCAAGTTGATTTAATAGACCAATCCGTGAATTGAAATCCCCCACCTATGAAAATTGGAACATCACCATAATTATTAGTTATATCTTCTAATATTTCTGAGAGAATATCTAAATATAGGTCACATTCTTTTAAAGGTCGTATATATACTACAGCTAATAAAAAATTATGCAAAGTAGAACTAGTGATTTTAAGAAGTAAAAAGAAATTATCTTTGTAGAAAATAGAAACTCTCTGGATCGAATTTTTTATTTGTAAACACAAGGAGTCCTCCAATGGGGCGACCTCGTGATTTTTCTTTTATAGCTACTCTTTAAAATAATCAAAATTCTTTAAGAAAAAAGGAAGTCTAATAGATCAGACACTATCCAGGTTTCATTAAAACAGAGAATATCCAATTCTGAAAGTTTACTTTTAGTGGGAGCGTCTAAATTTAACATAGAGTTAAAGCCATTAATATTTTGAATATACTAGTAAATCTAGACCTCCCTTGGTTTTAAAAATAATCCAATGAGTTCTTCTGTGCAAATCCATTAGTTTTTCTTTTTTTAGCCAACTTCCTTGTTAGTAAAGTAGATTCAGATATGTCCGTCATAATACTTCCTGCATCTAACTCATCGCCAGTATAATCACCAGTATCAGTAAAGCGCTGTAAATCAACTTCTGTAGTTATGACTGAGACCGGAGATCCATCAACTTGCCTGACCATAAGACGGTTAAAGTAGTTTGCAATTCAGAAAGAGAGATATTTTGGTCTAGCACGTCGTTACAATATACAGGACAATCATAGGTTAGTGGTAAGGGATCCTCCCTGGGTGGGTAAAGGGATTTATAAAAGTGAAACCAGGTAGTAGCTTTAATAGGACATTTTTCCGCACAGGAGAATGTAGTTTCTCGGACTACACACCAAAATTTTTATAATTTTTTACATAGAAATTTTTAATTTAGATTGCATACTTTTTCTTTTTAATTTTTATTAAGTTACGAAAGACTGTTTTAGCATTAGTGAAATTATGAAATTTAACTGGAACCTTGTCATGAGATTGTTACGCATTTGTAAACTTCCAAATAATTTATCAATACGAATTTAAATAATTTCTCCAAACGAATTTAATATTACCAATCTGCAATTCCTTGGCCTTTTTAAAAAGTCCATTTAGATGATGCGGTAACATTTCATTAATAAAAATCGTCTGAAGATTAAAGAAGTCAGTTTATCCTTTTGTTTTTTAAATTCAAAAACTCATCTTTATCGATACGACTAACAACGAAACAGATGGGTGGCGGAGAGAGATTGTGGCTTGGTTTCAGACAGTAAATATAGTCTAATTTTTTTTTATTAATTTCAAAACCAATAGCTTGACTGAGTTTACAAATAACTAGTTGCAAATTTTCATTTTCAGTTTCTGGTAAATTGCTTTTTAATATAGCATCCGCTCTATGAACAGAATTATACATATGCCTTTTAATATTACACATTTCCTCTCTCAAGACCGTATTTTCCTTCTTTATTTTTGTAATTTCTAATGACTGGGCTTTAATTTTTTTCTCCAGATTAAAAATAGAATTATTTATATCATCTCTGTAAGCATTTAGCATTTGAATAATATTAGTATTAGATTGAGAATATTTTTCGACATAGCCTCTAATTTAGCGAGTATAAGGCTAGTAGCATCTCTGCTTAGGGGATCCCCCATTACGCCATTAGTTTCATTCATTATTAGTTGAAGTTTAAAGTCTAAGCAGTAGAGTAAACAACCAACTGGACAACAGCAAGGCAGAGATTGTTACGCATTTGTAAACTTCCAAATAATTTATCAATATTCTTCTCCCACAATAAGTGACGTATACTTCTCTCACTCCAATATTGAACAGAAACCTAACTTAACTGGCTTACCCAAGCTCAGATTTCTACCTTTAGTTTTTTATTAATTATTTAAAAACGGTTCGTCAAAAATTCTTAAAATTTTAATCACATATCAATTACACTATAAACTTTATGTATGAAAACTTTCAGCTAGAACAAACGTCTACAACCCTTCAAAAAAACATTTTACACAGACACGATGTTCACAGGTAGATTGCACAATCCAAACTCCAGGTTCTTAAATACAAAATCATACAGTAAAAATACACAGAATCTCTAGGTAGAGCGTCTCTGAGGATAAACCATTGTAACGGGTAGTTACTTTTGGAATGTCCATGTAGCATAGTGGCGACCGTGACAGGACCTAATTATACAGATAAATATTTAAATTATTTATTTTTATCAGAAAAAAAGAAATGGATAAATTGAAGAAGGACAGAAGTGTACTGCGAACTGTTTTCACGAAAACAGTAAATAAATTAAATATTCTATTAGAGGGGGAACACCCAGATCTCAAAGAAATAGCTACTTTATGGGTCATTCTAGCTCAAAAAGAGGAAGCTTTAGCAAATTCTAACCAAGCCATTTACGACTTACTTATTGAAAGCAAAGTACGGAAGAGGAACTAACTGCAGAAGTAGAAGATGATGAGTATCTTTACAGATTAACTCAAATAAATAAAATAGATGATATAAGAGAAAGGTTTGCTACAACAGTTGTTAATTCGGGCATATGTCTCTGAAAGGTGAAGCTCCCCGAAAATTTAAACTTCCGTTAATAGAATTTAAGAAATTTGCTGAGGATATTAAGTAATGGTTGCCCTTTTGGGGCCAGTTTGAAAAGATCCCTAAGGATCAGCAGATCCCTGATGAGGATAAATCTCAATATTTAACCCAGGCTATGGTACCTGGTACCAGGGCTTATGATCTAGTAAATAGTTTTCCCCAACTGCAGCTAATTACCAAAAGGTTATTGAATGTTTAAGTTCCCGTTTTGGAAGGGAGAAAATGTTAGTAGAAGTTTACGTTCGTGAATTACTTAAAATTTTGTTGGCCAAGTCAATAGAGTCAGGTCAGAGAGCAAGCCGAGTAAGTTATATGACAGATTAGAAACCCAACTACGGGCGCTAGAATCTCTAGGGGTCACCACAGATAAATTTGGAGCCATGTTGTATCCCTTAATAGAATCCTGTTTACCAGAGGAATTGTTAAGGATATGGCAGAGATCATCGCATTTCACAGAAGAGAGAAATGGTGAAGACGAGAATTTCTTAGCCGCATTAATGGCGTTTCTTAGAAAAGAAGTAGAGGTTGAGGAACGGAGGTTTAATTTAATGCCAGAGAGGGTTTTGGCATTAAACAAACAGAGCTCAAGAGAAAAAATAACGAATATGGCCACGGCCTCTTAAGCCACCATTCCGTGAAATGTTTGTTTTGCGATGGAGACCATAAGAGTGAAGAATGCCGCAGAACTCATGATGTGAAGATAGAAGAGAGGCACTCTTACTTGTACAGAGAAAGGCATGTTTCGCTTGTTTGAAGGTGGGACATCAGAGCCGGAGATATAAGAGTCGTGTGCAATGCCTAATTTGTGATGGAAGACATTTTCCATTACTGTGTCCCCATGTGCCTAGAGCTAAAGCAAACAAGTCCTCCAGAGTTCCAAAGGTAGAAAAGCCCCTGGAGAACCCAGTTACGCAAGAAAACGACTTCAATCTCAGTAATACACATACATTTCTGCAAAACCTATTGTGAGTGTTGGTCAGAAATGATAATGAAGAAAGAGAGATAAGAGCGATTCTAGGCAGCGGATCCCCAAGCTCGTATGTTACGAAAGTTGTTGCCGAAACCATGGCGTATAAAAGCCAATCAAGCATGAACGCCTCATCCATTCCCTGTTTGGTGGGAGAAATACGGAGGAGCAAAACCACGTTGCTTTGAGGTCAGGTTATTGAGTCTGGATAGAAGATATGCCTGTCGATTGGAAGCAATAGATTAAGTCACTATATGTGGACAAATTGATGCAATACACAAGGGCGAGTAGTTTACAGAGTTGTCTCGCGCCAACATCTCACTGACGGACACAGGTTCTTCTGAGCCCATAAATCTGCTGATTGGAGCAGATGTTGTAGGAAAAATTTTGACTGGACTAAGGCATGTATTACCAAATGGATTGGTGGAATCCACACACTTTTAGGATGGACTCTCATGGGGAAAGTTCCAGCTGTTTGTAAAGAAAAAAGCGCCATCATAACAGTTGCGTCCTTACTTTCGGCCGATATACCTTCCAGAGGTTGCTTTCCTAGGCAGTTGACGGAGTCGCTTTAGTGGGAGGGGCCAGCCTGTTTATACTTAGCCCCTCCCACAGCTGTTTTAAGCTGTTCTAAGCCTGTTTTAAGCTTAGAATCCCAAATGAAGAAGAGATTTGCATGGAAAGAAAGAGCAAGAAGGCTACGCAAAAGAGTTTGCTATCTGCAAAAGATCGGAAAAGATTTGAGACAACGTTTTCCAAAAGAATACTTAGGCCAGCTGAGTCAGGCCTATCCCCGGAAGCAGGTTGGTGCAGTGGGTGATGTTGTCCTAGTGGCGATGGAGCAGAGCAAACGTCTAAATTGGTCTAATTCTGGAGACGACAGCTGGTGTTGATGGAAGAGTTCGTCTCGTAAGAGTCAAGACTTCAGTGGAAGAGCTTTGGAGACACGTCCAACGAATCTACCCTTTGGAGTGTGTTGATGACAACAGCTTCCAGCTACCTTCGTATGATGCGCCTACAGCCTCATCTGAAGCCTTCGAAGCTTCACCAGCAGTAGGCGATGTTAATGAAAAACCCCTTTGCCGACGATGAGGGAATAGACCCAGGGGACCTTGCGGAGTTCCAAAAGCGGTAGACCCGTAAGATTACCTAAGCGGTATTTGTGCCTAGAGATAAGCTGAGGCCTCGATTTGCTTGGCCTCAAGGTGGGAGGATGTTGCTGGTCACCAAATGTGTTGCTAAGCGATAATAGCTAGCAATTCTCATGAACATATGTATGTACTTTTTGTAGTAATATTGTTGGATAATAAAATTGGCTCAGAGATGCTCTTCTGCCTAAAGATTTTGTATATTTTTACTGTATAATTTTGTATTTAAGAACCTGAAGACAAACCATTGTAACGGGTAATTACTCTTGGAATGTCCATGTAAAAGTATTATAATTGACTAATTTTGTTCAAAATTATAATTTTTACTAAATCTTTATTTGCCTTCAATGCTATATCATTGGGAGAATTTTGGCTTAATAAAATGATTTTTTTCAGGAAAGTCCATCCTACCTTCAACTTCTTTGAATAAACTTTCTCGGAAAGAAAGTTCCTACAAAAATGATAGGTCTCTGTATTCATAGTTAATGTAATGAAATCCATCAGTATTTTTATGGAGAAAATCGCAAAAAAAAAAAAATGGAAAACTGTTTAGTAAATAAGTACTTCTGGGCAACCGATTATTTTCGATTTCGGAGTTCTGGCACCAATTCCAATTAATATTATTTCGATGAGAATAGGGAGCTTAATTTGATATTATATGCTGATGATACTGTATTGTTATCATCCTCATGGTCTGGTACCCAACGTAATTTAAATATATTATGTGATTATTGTGAAGCCAACTTTTTAACTGTTAATACAAATAAAACTATTGTCGTTCCATTTCATAAAGGTGGTGGCCGCCCACCCAAATATAGGAATTTTTTTTATAAAAACAATAAAATTGTAGTTTCTAATAGTTATACATATCTTGGTGTTCCGTTTTCTTCCTCCGCAACATTTAATTCTGCCGCGAATTACTTTCTGGCCCGTTTTAACACAGCTAACTCAGTAGTTCTTTCTTTGTTGAAAACCATTAAATCAGACTCCTGGCGTACTAAATGTGTTCTATATGAATCTCTGGCAGAGAGTGTTTTGCTATATTTGTCCGGAGGTCTGGGGCCCACAATATTCAAATGTAATTGAACGTGCCCAGCTATCATTTTTAAAAGATTATTGATATTACCTGTTCAGACACCTGGCGCGTACGTCAGAATTGAAACTAGGCTGACACACACTAAATACAAAATATTTGAACGAATGTTGGGTTTTTGGATACATTTGTTAAATATGGATGACTTCAGACTACCTAAATTATGTCTTGTCAGATTTACTACTTTGGACAGTCACTCAGTAAAAACACCTTCTAACTGGTTTTCCCATTTGAAAAGCTACCTCAAAAGTGTTGGTTATGATCATGTGCTCCATCAAAGCTTGTCCACGATTATGTATTACAGAGTATACTTGAAGCATTAAGAAATAATTTACTCGTTCAGATATTCATTCTGTCCTAAACTCCTCCTATAATAACCATTACAGATTAATATGTCCTCTTGGTTGTTCAGATAATTATTTACTAGTTAATTGTAACATTGAGAAGATACGAGTGTTGACTCAGATACGCCTGGCCTCGAAAAAGTATCTTCGAATAATAGTGAAAGGTGAAAGATATATATTTTTTCCAGATAAATTTTGTAAATTATGTACTACCCAGCAATTCGATGATTTAAATCACTTTCTATTCGAATGCCCCACTCTTTCGACTTATAGAATTCAATTTTTATATAAATATAGCAAATGTAATAATTCGTATCAAGATTTTATTGAAGAGATTTTAAATGTTTATAACTTGGCAAAGATTAATGATATTTTTCTTTTTGTCATTAATAGCTTAAAAATTAGATCTAATTATTATTAATTTTATATTGTTCATATTATTCATACTTTAGTTTTTATTTTTACATTTCATTTATTTTTATTTAATAATAATATTAATAAGGGAGAAAAAAAAAATTTTTTTTTTTTTATATTTTCTGTTTAAATGAATTTTATTTTTAATTTTATTATCTCACATTGTAATAAGAACCAAGAGTATTCTGTTTTTTGTTTTGTTATTTTTCTTTCTGTATTGTAAAGCAGGTTAAAGTTTATTTATTAATTGTTTGCGTTATGCCTGATAGTTTGTAAGCCATTATGTACGCACATACCAACTCATTTTGCCATGATGTAATTTAGTGCAAATAAAAAATATTGATTAATTAACTATGTATTATTTCGATGAGAGAATTGCATAATAAACTTAAGTAGCACTTTAGAGGATAACAGCCCGCCCTCCACCAAAGCCTCCTTAAATGAATTTCCTTGTAGAAATGTTTCAAATAAAAGTTGTAACTCTTTATATGTGTAGTTGACATATGCTAAGCTTAAAGAAAATTGCTGAAGCGTTTTCGAGAAAATCGTAGAAAACTGAAAAATCCATTCAGTAAAGTGGTAGTTGCGGTTGAGGAATTTTGACAATTTTGACAATGCGGTTGAGGAATTCCCATTGTGATACCCAAACGGAATATCAAGTCTTAACTTTTCTGCGATTTTCCGTTTTTGCGCTATGGTGTTTACCTATGTACACATACGCAACACACACAACTTTTTGAAAACCACTTTTTCGGACCCAGGGGACCTTAAAACGTATATTTCCGACGAAACTCGATACGACAATTTGACTCGTTCACAATACAGCAGGAAGAGAAAGTAATACGTTCTTTATTTTAATAAACTTGGTGGGGGGGAGATTAAGTTTTTTTACAAACTATTAGTTCACAACTGTATGAAATTTTAACTTACAGGAATTCCAAGATTTGAAATGTGTCATCCTTTGGTGGTGCAATGCCATTTATTCATATAGGTGTGGTTTATCTCCTTTGAGTTACACTTCCGAGCTTGCTTCTTTTTAAGTTATTGGAAATTTTTATTCTTCTACTATTAATGAAAATAGACGACTCCAGCAAGAATAGCATTCTGCAATTAAATACTTGGATTTTAAAGTGGTGAAAATGTTTGATTTTGTTTCAAACATATTAATTAGAATTAAAAAGAAAGGCTAAAGTCAGTCAAACTAAACAGCAGATTAAGTATTTTGACAGCAAAATCGTATTTGAATAAAACAACAAATTGATTGTTCTTTGTAAAAGTAATCCATGTTTTCGAAGAGCTATAAGAATGAATAATTTTCAGATTAAGCTGCGTTTCACCAGCGAGGTTTCAATTTGCAGGTTATGTTTTTGTTCGAATCTAAAGGTGTTATTTTTAAAATTAATGAGCGATATTTGAATAGTAGAGAGATACTTAACGCATACATATTTAAATAGTTGATTTATATATATATATGGAGGTGTAAGTACTTGATTATTAGTTTTTTGACTTTTGAGAACGTTTGCAGTTAAAATATTTGTTTTTGTTTAATGTTTTTACTGGATTGTCTTAGGAAACAAGCAGATGCTGGTTCATTGTGCAACTGTGAAGTAAGTTGTCATATATTTACCTCTACATTACAAATGTTTACATTGGCAAGGATTGTTTTTATGTTCTTATTTTCTGTTTCAATGATTAAATATTGAAAAAGTATTTTGAATTGCGTACTTTTCGTTGTTGGGATTTGTTGGGAAGTAGTCACATTTAAAAGGAAAAACCATTTCGGAAGGTTGCTAGCAGCAACCGTTTAGATGTTATATCGCTAAGTTTAGATGTTTATTAATGAATATTATAATCATTAACCAGATTACTAGTTATCAATGATTATTATATGTTATTAATAACAATCATGGTTTATTAATCTAATTGTTGTTTGTGAATAAAGGGTAACGTTTTGCATACAAATTATAATTCCATTTTTACTTTGACAGCTACTTATAAAATGTTTTGAAAGTAGTAATAAAATTGTGCAGTTTATATTGTAAAGATGTTATTCTTTCTGTCATATTTTTTTTTTTAGGTTCTATCTTTATTGAATGAATGTAAGGAATCGATAGGAATTGGTTCCAAAGCAGGCAACCAGTTTGCAACTATTTTGTACGAGGTAATAGAACCACAGTTTAATGCTGGGTTGTTTATACATTTGTTTTTAACAATTTGGAGGCTGAGTAACCATTTTCAGAGAAACCGGAAGAGATAGCTAAGTTATAATTTAACATGCATGTTTTTGGAAATGGCAACTCCCAGTTCAATTGGGGGATTAAAAGATAGGTCTTTTAAATAATTCTGTTAATTGGATCATACACTATATTCCAAATTGTTGTTGTGGTTCGTTCCGCAGAGCTGGAAAGCATCAGAGGTATTTTCTGAGATAGCCTGCTTCTTTTTGTGGTCATCGACCAGTTTCGGGTTCGCCCATCATCAGGATGTTTATGTCAAAACAGTGTGATGATATAGTCTAGCTCAGAGCAAATGTTTGAGTGTATCAACTAAATTTGCTCTGTGCAAAGTCTTATGTTATCACACTGTTTTGACAAAAACATTCTTAGGATGGGCGAACGCCCGAAACAGGTCGATGACCACAAAAAGAAGCAGGCTACCACGAAAAATATTTCTGATATAACCCAAATTTTTATCTTTACGTTGTTCGCTAGACATATTTAGGTGTTGAAGACTCACATTTACAGATTCGATGGGAATGGCTTCTGGTTATTGACAGGAATGCTGAACAACCCTCTCAGCGTCCAGAAAGTTTTATTTTAGGAAACTTGAATAATCATTTGGCGAAATTGATATGCTGAATCCTCATATCATAGGCTAAGTAAACCGAGAGGAAAACAGCACGTAGAATCTTTCAGAAAGAAAGTGTAGAACTTATTAATTGTAAATTTGCACTTATATGCCACTGAATTGAAATGTAACTAAGAGATATCACTTACAATTAAACGCGTTAATTTGAACCTGAGAACTTTCTTGTAAGCCGTGAAAATATGATTTTCCAACTCATTATATTTTGGATCATATATACAAACGATTTTAAGCTAATTGTAGATAATACTGTTGACAATTTTGTTGCTGGTTTGTCATCATATATATGCCCATTACATATTCCCCACCAATCTTTTAAGTTTACCAAATACTTGGTACAGGGTATGTTATCAAGATATTGGTGAGGTTCTATCAGAAGGTAATTATTTTAGTTTTTGAATAAGTTGCGGTGAATTTTTAATCTCCTTCTGATGCTATAAGACATACAGATTCAGGCTACCTGATAATTTAGATTCTTATGGAACTTACAAAGTACTTTAAGATTAAATAATTTACAAATCATTTCAAAAACTGTTAACTATGCTTGAAATATTGTTACACATTTACATATGTAAAGTAGCATTTTTGACTAACGTTTGCAGTTAAAATATCTGTTTTTGTTTAATCTGTTTTTACTGGATTGTCTTAGGAAACAAGCAGATGCTGATTCATTGTGTAACTGTGAAGTAGTTCTTTTTACAGCATAACGAGTATGTTGTCACACAATCCGAAGTCGTCGCTTCTCTCTTATGTCGCTTCCCACTACAATCGGTATTATTTTCTGGGAGTTTGATTGCTGGACTCCAAACTGAAGATTGAGTCGATACAGAATTGGCACTGGTAATTGGTCGCCGCGATCTTGTCGGCTTCTCCAGCCATTTTCATGAAATTACTCAAGTTTCGGGGTTGAGTCCGCATAAGTGGTTCGCTTTAAACCGAGCTTCTTCAGAGTCGTGTTGAAATGCTACTATTCAAGGCGACACGACCGCGAAACGTTAGTTTATAGCAAACCGACGTTTTTTCAAAATAGGTTCCCTGAGAGGCGCCTGCGTATAGCTTGTCACCCAGTTAGGAATCTTGCCCTTCCCAGGCCCTCGCAGAAGCAGATGACATGGAGCGATGTCTCTTCTTCAATCAAGAAAAACCCGCATTTACTCAATAGGTTATATATATCATGACGTATAGCGCCCGGTCAAGAGATCCACATAATCCTTAAGGCCATGCCGTCCTGATTTAGCAGGTCTGGATAAGAACTCTTACACTTGCTTTTGGTCAGTGTATTCCGCTTTCTCTTGCTCTCTTCCCGCATGTCATGGTCCAAATTTGAATTGGCCAACTCGGTGAGAAGTTGGATTACAATTCCACCAAACTTAGGATTAAGGATTGGTGGGCATCGGTGGCTTTAATTGCAGGCTGCTGTCATAGCTATCTCTTAATATATATATTAATGAGATTTAGCGGAGATAGTACAAAAATCTCGTCTCTAACATAGCGTGTCTCTATTACGAGCATAGCGCTTTTTGCATGTGAATAAGTGTGTGAAAGAACGTCACTTAAGTGTTCAGTATTAATTTTTTTTCTACATATGTTGTAGAATAGGTATGTCAAAAATTCCATAATTAAAACATATCAGTAATTTAAAAATGATTAAACAATATGGTATTGCTGCTATTATTAAATTGATCCCGCTGATTATTCATTTCTTTCTCACAATACTCAGCCTAGAACTCTTATAATGGTTACCATAAATGATGATTTGACTAAAACTGATTTGAAAAATGGATTTCAGCCTTCCATGTTGAACATAATTTTAAAGATCTTCATAGCAGGTAATCCTCAGAGATATTTTCCGTGATAGCCTACTTCTTTTCGTGGCCATCGACCGGTTTCAGGCGTTCGCCCATCATCAGGATGTTTTGTCGAAACAGTACGATAACATAGACTTGCACAGAGCAAATTTAGTTGATACACTCATATATCTCTGATGCTTTCCAGCTCTCGGACACAACCACAAATACAGCAGGTAACCCTCTTCGGAGAGAAATCCAAATTTAGCTATGACACGATTTTTAAAATATTTAATAAGTTGGTTCAGATGACGATTAATTGGTTCGAATATGGTTCTAAATGTTAGAATGTAAATTATAACTAAAGATTTTTCCTGTGGTTCGATTGTGAATGTGTGCATATTAACCAGCAGCCGTGAGTAGAACCGTACATTGTGCTGAACATTAAAGCTTAACGTTGCAGCTGCCCCCGGAATCATCCTCAAAAGTTAATTTTCCTGGAAACATATTGCATATAATTTATAGACGTAAAAAATTGATAGTGGTTCCTCTAAATGGAATATCACTTTTGCCCACATACATAAGGTCATTTTTAGCGTTAACAATATTATGATTATGTTTTCAGAAAACAAATGTATTTCCGGTAAAGACTCAGTTTCGAAAATTCGACACGATCGTAGCATTTCCTCTTATAGAAAATAAGAATTAATTGGAATTAACTTGTGCAAGAAATATTGTTAACCCGAACAAGAATAGTGTAATTTGTTTCTAGTTTTTGATAAACTGATTTTGCTCTGTGCAAGTCAGACATTGCACTGTTTATAAAGACACCCTGATAATGGGCGAACGTTCCGAAACCTTCGATGACTGAAATGAAGCAGACCATCACGGAAAAAATGTCAGATGATTAATCAAAACGTTTGCCAAAAATTGAAGTGCCTATCTTACAAGAACTGCATCAACGGCTCGATAACACCCTTTGCAAAATAGAGAAATATAAATGATCAATAAAAGAGATCGTATAAATAAATCCTACACCTTTTAAACTATATGATCAATCAGTTTATCAAAAACTAGAAGTACAATTACAGTATTCGTTGATTGGAGTAACAATATATCTTGCATAAGTTGCTTTGTGAATTCCAGGCATCTCAGTATTTACAGAACAACCTGGATGGACAAACAGAACAAGATGTGAAGAATTTATTAACGGCTTTACTGCATTTTCCAGTTTCCTTGACTCATGACGAAAAATTAATGATTGTAAATACACCACCAAGAACTCCCCTAGAACTTTCAGTGGTAATTATATTAATCTCTACAGTTATTATATTCTTTATTTTTAATAATTGGATAAGTAAGTACAAAGAATTGTAAATAGGTGTTGTTGTTGTAAATCAGTTTCCCTATTCCGAATCTTTATTAGTATTGTTTATTTCGTATTTATAGATAGTGCACAATTATGACGAGAGACTCACTGAACAGCAAGTTGAAAAACTATTAACTATTGTTGCATCTAATTGTCCTTGATTCTTCATAAATTTTTTACATAAGAAATTAATTACTAGAATTTTAATTAAGTAATGAATATAAACCAACTATTTTTGTAAACATTTTCTTGTTTTTGTATCCTTTGTTTAAATTGATCCGTGAGTTCCTAATTTGTTAACTGATTTTTTTTTGTATTCGATAACTAGGTAAAATAAAAATTGATTGAAGAAAATATAAGACTCTGTTTTATTACAAAGACTAAAATCGGACAAGGCAGCAATTATCAAAAAATACTCAGGAAAAGATGGGATTCAGATAGAACATAACTGCATCAAACTCACCAATTTGGTTATTGAAATTGGTGGCGATAAAAATATTAATTAAAATCATTTATTTTACTTATCAAGATGCCAAGAAATTACGATTTCCACATTTCAGCATAATATTCATCACCAGCATTATTAAATAAAAATCAGTTAGTAGAATATAGTAATGAATGTTTGTAAACATTTCATATTTTACATTCAGTTATTCATTAATTTCAATTTTGACAAATAAATTATCTTCCAAAGTATGATTACTCCATTTTACATACATTGTACATTTTGATAATTATTTCGATAATGTACATCAAATAAATAATGATAATAAATTGTCAGTAATGATTATTACCCATAAGTTTATAAACTATCTGCAGTTTAGGTAGCTAAACATTACCAAATTTTACATAGCACTAAAGCAAGTTTGAATAAAATATAAATCCGAATGATTATACTTCCAAATTATGATTACTAAAACATTGGTACCTTAAAGAATTATAAGCCTTTTATCTGTCCGTGACCAGTCCGTTTCGCGTGTTTACTTTATTGAGTATAGCGTACCTTTATGAGCAGGTGAGCGCGAGTTAAGGGAACTCCCTTGTTTAGAAAAAAAACCCTTAAGGGAAGAGTGAATTAAATATTTCTTCAAGAAATTGTAGTCCCTGGGCTATCCTAACATGAAAAACTTCATAATCTTTCAGACTTCCGCGGCCATTGTCTTGCAAAACAATTTCTGGGTGAGACCGCGTCAGCGGTTTTTTTTTTTTTGGCCATCAGAATGTGCTCTAGATCATCAAGTGTACCGCATAATATACACACATTAGTATTAGCTCTTCCTATTCTATTTAAGTATGCTCCACAGAGTCCATGGTTGGATCTGATTGTATTAATTATCCTGATGCTTCTTCTATTTAAATTTAGGTTAAGAAACCAAGGTTTTACACCTACAAGGGGATTACTTTTCTTATACAAAACTCCTTTATCAATCGAATCATATTCTCTCTGCCATTTATCTAACATCATAATCCTAACGATTGGTCTAATATCCGTAAAGGGGAGTTTATAATTTACAAAGTCACCCAGAGTACCAGCCCGTTTGGCCAGGCTATCGGCTACTTCATTTCCAGTGATGTGGGCATGCCCTCTGATCCAGACTAGTTTGAGTAGTTTATTTTGAACTTTAATGTTGTGAATTAACTTAATTATTTCTATTGTAAAATATGAAGTGTGTGACTTGTAATGAGTGTTGGCCAGAGAATCTATATAGACTTTTACAGTCAGACATGATAGCCACTTTCTTAGTGTTTAGCTTTTCTATATATTTCAGCGCTTCAATGAAGGCTAATGTCTCGGCAGAAAAAATGGAGGCGTGCTGTGGTAACTTAAACATTTTTTTAACATTATTAGAGGGATCGTAGTAAGCAGCTCCTACATGGTTCCCCACTTTAGAGCCATCAGTGTATATAATCTGAGTATTTGGTAAAAAATGCGAAACATCCTCACGAAATGTATTAATAGTCTGAAGATGAATTCTTTCTTTATAGTCAGGCATGTATACAACGGGTACATTCATCATCAAGAAATTATAATCACAGAGAAATACTGGTATCTTATCAGAACGAATTATTGTAGACTGGAATTCAGTTAGTTCCAGAAAACTATCTACAATTAGTGGGGTAACTTTATTTTTCCAGTAGGCATAGGTTAAAACAGTTACTGATAAGGAGCTGATTTTACTTGAAACAGTTGGAGAGAAAGACATGGTTCTTAAGATGTAACGGTCTGTTAGCATCCTTCTTCTCAAATGCAGATGTGGTTCATTTGCTTCCGATAACATGACGTTGACATGAGTACTATTAAGGTATCCCATGCATAATATTATGCATTTGTATTGAATTCTGTCTAAGTACTGGAGTTTAGTTTTACAGGCCCTACTATAAAATATACAACCGAAGTCAAAAATAGCTCTTACTGTAGATCTATAGAATAAAAGGCAGGTCGATGGATCGGTTCCCCAGTTATTAAAGCAAATCATCCGGAGTATATTTACATATTTTTCTGTTTTACCGACTAGTTCATTAATATGTGCGGTCCATTTTAGTTTTCTATCTAGTAACAATCCCAAAAATTGCACTTTCATTTTGCAGGGGAGTAGAGTGCCTCCTAGTCTCACTTCGTCCCCCATAGATATCGATCGTTTTCTACTGAATGGACAAACGACACATTTAGCTACAGTAAGTAAGGCCATTATTTTGGGTCCAGTCGAAGAATTTTTTCATAGCGAGATCTAAGTTTTCTACACAAGTAGTAGTGTTCTGATTTGCGCTATAAATACAAGTATCGTCTGCATATTGAATAAGTTTAAGCTCGGAATGGCAGATACTAGTAAGGTCCGATGCATACACAGCGTACAGCAAACAGCTCAAACTGCTCCCCTGAGGCAAACCAACCTGGGCAACTCTAGGTCCAACAAGTTGATCATTACTTTTATCAAAAATACTTCTCCTATTTATTATATTTAATGTGTTATACACAAATTTTTGTGGTAATCTCATGGCAAGTAATTTACGTGTTAATATACCAAAATGCACATTGTCGTGGGCTCCAGAAATGTCCAAGAAGGCTGCTACTACTGATTTGTTATTGGTAAATGAAATGTCTACATCGGATAATAACAAAGAGTGGCAATCCGAGATTGTTCTTCCCTTCCTAAAGCCGAACTGTGATTCGGGTAATAGGGAGTTACTTTCTAAATACCATTCAAATCGTGCTTTAACCATTCTTTCCATAGTTTTTAACAAGCAAGAAGATAGCGAAATGGGGCGATATGAATTATAATCATTAACTGGTTTAGATGGTTTTAAGATTGGGATTATTAAGTAATTTCTCCATGTTACTGGAAACTGTCCTTTTAACCAGAATTTTTTTATCATTGAAAGTAGCAGGTTTTTAGAAACACAAAGGAGGTGAGCAATCATGGGGTAATGAATACTGTCTAAGCCGGGGGCTGTATTCTTGTTAGTTTTTATTGCGGTGTTAAGTTCATTAATTGTGAAGGGCTCCAAAAGAAAGTGAGTATTATTCGACTGGTCAATGGAAAAGGTTCATCAGATACGTAAGGAGGACGTAACTTCTTTATAAAATCATTCTATTCAGTATTGCTTATAGGCGGTCTATTTGCAATCTTTCTATTTTTTTAAACATTTAAATGCGCGCCACATCTCCTTTATATTTGTATTTTTATTAATACCCTCACAATACTGACGCCAACAATCTCTTTTACTTTCTTTAATTACCTTTTCTGCCTTTGCTGCGGCCCTTTGATAAGAGAGGAAATTATAATAGTTGGAATTTCTTTTATATAATAAATAAGCGGCATTCCTATTTTCAACAGCTATTTTGCATTTGTCATTCCACCAATGTTTGTTGAAATTTGAATTTTGGATAGTTTTTATTTTAGGTATAGAAAGATCGCTAGCCTTATTTATATTCTCTATGAACAGATCGTAGTCAAGGGAAGAAGACGAGGCTAATTGTTCGGTTGTATAGAAACTCATAAGTTCACCATATTTATCCCAATTAGCTTTATTTATGTTCCATTTTGGGACAGAAAAAACTTGAACCTGATTTTTTATAAGAAACATTAGATTCTATAATTATCGGGAGGTGATTTGAACCAAGAGTATCATTCATAATATTCCAATCGAACATAGTAGACAGTTCTGGCCACACAAAAGTTAAATCAATGGCTGATAAATTAACTTGATTAATTGAATTTACAACAGTAGGTGAACCGTCATTTAATAAAATAAACCCACATCTATCGATAGCATCTAATAGGGAAGAACCTTTGGAATTCGTCTGAGAACACCCGAAAAACTGGTGATGACAGTTGAAATCGCCAGCAATTATACAAGGTTTTGGTATTTTATTAAATAGTTTCTCCCAGTTACGAGAAGAAATGTTATTTTTAGGATTATTATAAATAGAGGTAATGGAAATTTGTTTGTTTTCAAAGGGAATCGTAATGCATACAGACATAACTTTATCTATTTCAATATTATTGAGGACTTTGTACGGTATGTTGTTGCTAATTAGAATAGCCACACCTGCCTTACCGTCGTCGCTTCGGTCTTTTCTAATCACATTATAACCTTTAAAATGAATATATTTATTTGTACGAAACCAAGTTTCTGAGAGAATAGCAATATTAATATTATTCTGGGCTAGACATATTTCTAAGCTGCCTTTATTACTGACAGCCGATCTCCATTGTAAGAGTTTCAGAGGTATATTGAAATTCATTCAAATAAGCCGAAATGTTCTACTCTTATTTTTATCTCTTTTAATATATCATTTTTATTACTAGAGTCAATATTTTTTAGACTGGTAACAATTTCGAATAGAGCTTCACAAAACTTATTTACATCGACTGTTAATTTTTGAGAGGGTTTGCCTCGAATATTTTCATAATTCGGGGGGTAGGGGTTTTTAGTGATGGGCTGACTTTTATACCAGTCTGCACTATAGCTGGCTAGGATTTTTTTATATTCCTCAGATGTATTATCTTTGTCAGGAGAAGTGTTAGGGCGTAACCTTTTGGTAGGAACCCTGTTAGTAATATGAAGTGGAGGAAAAACTGATTTATGATTAATCGCTGGCACCTGATTAACTAAAGCTCCTCTAAAACTATTGCTATTTAGTTTTTCTCTCGCTTCAGTGAAATACAGATTTTCTTCGGTCATTAACGACCTAATTGATTTTTGTTTGCTGAATTCAGGACATTTACTTTTTGATAGAGCTGGTGTTCGCCATTGCAATGTACATATTTTAAAGGAGTGTCGGCCTGCAGTCTTTACTAAGGTGTTGTTGCCCGCACTTACTACATCTAACTGAGCTGTTACATTTCTCACTTTTATGCCCATAGCGAAGACATTTAAAACATTGGTTAATTTTTTGAATATAAGGCTCTACCGGGCATCTAACATAGTGCAAAGTGACGTAATCAGGCAAGGTCTGGCCTCTAAAAGTTAGTAAACAGTCTGAGTAGGAACAAATTTAGTTTGGCCCTCTTTAACAACTTTTCGAGAAAAACATCTCGCTTTAATCACCATGACAGGTTCGTAAGGCGACGACTGAATATCCTTAGCTATATCTTCATCCGACAATTCATGGAAAACTCCCCGAATAATACCTTGTCTTTGTAATATGAAAGTAGGGGCATAAGTTACCAATTTTTTTTCTTTTAATAGCTGTGAACCTATTAAACAATTAGCGCTTTCTTTATTTATTAATTCTACTTTTATCCTATTTCGACCTATTTTTTTAACACTACTGATAAATTTTTAAATTTCTGGATGACTGTTATATATTAGTTTACTCAGGGCCATGGGATGGAGCCGGTCTATACCGTTCCCATTTCCAGTACCTTCCATGAAAACCACATACGGACCTTTATCAATTGTTTCATATTGAAACTGAGGATATACTTTTTCCTTGATTTCATCTGTGACATCTGATTTTCCTATTATCTCCCTGTTTTTATCTGTCTTATTTTTGTCAACTGAGTGAGTAAATTCCATAACTTCAGTACTCATATTTTCTTTTTGTGTACTACATTGTCCTAAATTATTCTTATCAGGTGGAACATTTCTCGTATCCCCTTGGGAATCCCCCATAATGGCCCAATAATCAAAACCAACTTAAATAAAATTAAACTCTTTAAATGAACAAAAAATGATCTACACAATATGTACAGAAAAAATGAGAAAATTAAGAAAAATTAAAAGTAGAGTATGTACAAAGAAAAAAGAAAAATTCAATTAGAAAATCAAAAATAATAAAAAATAAATGTACTCCCTGTAGTTACGAGGTGCGTAAATTAAGTAATGAGATTGATTTTCTAGTGTTCGATCTGGCAACACTGGAGACGCGGCGCATGCGTGGTAGGGCAAGTAAACATCTGATACACGTCCAGCGCAAATTTGAAAATGCTAGAGTTGTTGCACTGTCCGTAGTGACTTTTTTTGTGAGCAAGGTTTTTTCAGTGCGTTTTAAAAATGAGTGACATCAATTACGAGCAACGTTGTGCCATCAGGTTTTGCTTCAGACTTGGGCACAGTGCAACGGAAACGTTTGAAAAACTGTGCCAGGCCTATGGAGACAATGTTTTGTCGAGAGCACAGGTTTTTAGGTGGTTTAAGTCGTTGCAGAAGGAAGGGAATCAATTGAAGACGAGCCTCGCAGCGGAAGGCCTTCATCTTCAAGAACCGACGAAAATGTTGGCAGAATCCGCGATCTCGTGCATTCAAATCGTCGTTTCACAGTCCGAATGATCGGCGAAGAGTTGAATTTGACTCACACAACCGTTCCTCAAATTTTGACTAATGAATTGGGGATGAGAAAAATTTGTGCAAAAATGGTTCCGAAAAATCTTTCACAACAGCAAAAAGACATCAGAAAGGAAAGGAGCCTTGACTTTTTGGGAGCAATTGAAAACGATCCCAATTTTTTGGAACGTGTTATTACAGGAGACGAGTCTTGGGTGTTTGAGTATGACCCAGAAACTAAGCGTCAGAGCATGCAGTGGCACACTTCAACCTCTCCAAGGCCAAAAAAGCAAGAATGAGCAAGTCAAAAATCAAATGCATGCTGATTTGTTTTTTTGATAGCCAAGGAATCGTTCACAAAGAATTAGTGCCTCAATGCCAAATGGTAAACCAACATTTTTACCGAGAAGTTCTTGAGAGACTTCGAAAAAGTGTCATGCGTGTGAGACCAAACATCAAAAACAAGTGGGTGTTGCATCACGCAATGCTCCGTGTCACACCCCGATTTCTATTAATGAGTATTTGGCCAGTAATGACATTCCTGTGGCTCCTCAGCCTCCTTATTCACCCGACTTGAGTCCATGTGGCTTTCTTTGTTCCCCAAATTGAAAAATCACCTCAAGGGACGTCATTTTGGAACATTGGAGAATATTCAAACAGCCGTAACCGACCAACTGAAGTCTATTCCAGTATCCGAGTTCCAGCACTGCTATGACGAATGGAAGAATCGTCTTCAGCGTTGAGTGGCTTCCCAAGGTAGTTACTTTGAAAGGGACAATGTTGAATTGCAATTTTATTTGAATAAAAAAAAGAAAAAAAATCAGTCTCATTACTTAATTTACACACCTCGTATGTAGAAATATATACAAAATTGTAAACCTGAACTTTGTACACTTCTTCACTGTTCGAGAGCTCACACACAACTGCGCGTCAGCGGTTGCATTTCTGTAAACTGCAGAAAGAGAAAGTTGCGTGAGTGTTTCGCACCAGATTTTTTTTCTCTGGACTAGTACATCCAAGAAGGAAAGCTTTCAATTCTCTTCAATTTCCATCATGAATTTTCTGCTCGGAAGAATGATATTTAATTCTGAGCTGAAAGAGAGCAATTTGTCTTTCCCTTGCTCCCAAATAACGGAAGTATCAACATACTTGTACCAGTAAGCGAATAAACCTTTTGAGTTTCGCCGAATTCTCTGGGATAAGATCGTTCACAATTCTGTATTTGATGAAAAGATCAAGGCAACTTGCTGAAAAGAGAAGTGACATGGGATTGGTCTCTTCAAGGGGGGAATCATCTTTATTTTTTCGACGAAATGGGTGGTCTTGAGTCCATAAGATCTATGTTATGATCTATAACTTTTCCTTATGATTTATAAGTTAGCGGATAGATAGAACTCATAAAGTCTTAGAAGTACTTCTTCATTCTATATTTTGGGGGATTGGACAATTCGAATCACTATTGGTAGTTTTTTACTGGAATGCGTTGTGTAGTTTATTGGCTGTTTCTTCGTATGAATGTTGTGATTTTTCCGGGTTTGTTTGGAAAAATGAACCTTTTTTTACAGCCTTATTTTCTTTTTATTATTATTATTATTATTATTATTATTATTATTATATATATATATACAGATACTTAATGAGAGGCTCTGCCCCACGTTCCCCAGTCCAGAGTTCATTGACCTTTGTATTGTATTTTTCCATTCGTACAAAAGTTTATTAACCTCTATGTGTGCACAATGTTTGCAATATACTTCCTGATTACATTAATTTTTTTATTTTATTTTTTTTTTACACTAAGTCTTAAAGAGAGAAACCCTCCACGCCCCTCTCTTTGTTTATGATAAAACTATTTTTATCGATCAAATATATTACCAACACATACATCCAATCCAATATAGTGATTTCTGAGACAGAACTTATGTGAGTTTTTTTTTTGGTACAGCTTAAAGTCCTTGGATCTGTTATCTAACTCAATGTACGACAAAGTAGTTGCTAATATCTTTTGTCGAACTAATTGTTTGTACAATTAGAATAATTAAAGAAAGGAAAAAAACTAGTGTTTAACCAGAGATTTAGTAACTGTTGTATCTCAAGTTACATACTACCCATATTGTCATAATCACATTTCTAATCTAAAACGTACTCAATTTACACACATAATTCCGTCAATGCTTGCAAAGTAGAGATGTAAGTTTTCGGTTAAAAATATAAAACTCGAAAGTGCCTATCTTACAGATTACATGTAAGAAATAAAATTAAGAACAGCGGTCTATGCGTACATATTAAAACTAGTAATTTAAGTAGAACTTATGTGAATTTTGTTATATATTTTTAAACACTTCTTATTAGAGCAAAAGTAATTTCTGTAGAGATAATTTTTGGAGTTTCTCAGTAATAACTTACATCTAATGGAAAGCTGATCAAATAGCAATTATGTTATTTTCAAAAAAATCGTCTGTCGAACTAATTGTTTGTGCAATTAAACAAATTCGTTAGAGAAAGGAAAAATAAAAGAAGCTTAGTAGAACTAGTAGCCTTTTTATCTCAATTTACGTACAAAATTCCCCATATTTTTAAACACTTTTCTACTCAACTCACTTCTAAGAAGCACTCAATTTACGTACTTAATTCCCCAAAATAGTGATCAGTTCACCTCACAGATTCAATTTTAACTCAAATGGATTCAAAAATTAAGGACGCCCTCTCAGATTTATTGGACTCCAAACTTACAGCTATTATTTCAGAAGTTTTGGACTCAAAATTAAAGTTCCTACCCACTCAATAAAAGATTCTTTTATTTCTCTCAAAGAAGAAAATAAACAATTAAAAAGAGACGTGGATTATTTGAAGGAAGTTCAATTGAAAAATGAAAATCTTATGGAGGAATTAGACAATAAATCCCGTCGGAGCAATTTAATTTTTAAAGGCATTAAGTGCAATTTAAACAAAAGTTTTACCCAGATTGTTACTGAGTTTTGTACCGAAGTATTAAAAGTTAATATACAAATCGAAAATATTCATGCTTTTCCACTCGGTTCTCCTGATTCTAATTGCCCAATAATGGTGTCGTTTATAAGACAACAAGATAAAATTAACGTTCTCAGTGCAGCCCGAATTTTGAGAAACTCTGGCTTTGTTATACATCAAGATTTATCCGTGGGTACAAGAATTAAGAGAAATAAACTCCTTTTAGTGCGCAAGGAGATTTCGAGATTAAATGGGCGCCTAAAAACTTTTCTCAAGTCTAATTGTTTGGTTGTTGAAGGAGAAAATTTTTTTTGGTGCAATCATACTGGAGTATTGTTTGGCAGAGTGAATGGGATTACCAAACTAAATGAAATAGTGGGAGCGGATCTTTCCGACTTTGTTTCATCTCTTATTGCCAACACTTTACCTAAGGATTACTTCTCTCAAAAAGGTGCTCGAAGAATCAATCAACCGGCGTTGTCATCTGCAAAAGGACCAGTTTCTTGAGGACTCGATGTCTGCCAGGAAGACGTGAATAAAAACTTTGACTCTGGTAAAAAAAAAGTTTTGACTAAGAATTTATCTTTTGTTTCTCTTAATATTGCTGGCTTAAAAAACAAGTTACATGATCATTTTTTTTTTAATTTTTTTCGTAAAAATGATGATGTATTTATTTTTCTAGAGACTTTTGTCACAGAAGATTGCTTTAGTTTTTATACAAGTTACTTTTCAGATTACAAATTAATTTGGGTACCAGCTATTAAACATTCTAAATATGGCCGTGCTATAGGTGGAGCTGTTTATGGTATTAAACTTAACATTTTTCAAAAGTTAGCTTATTTCTCTGAATATGCAGGCATCAGTTTTATAAATATTAGGAGAAGAAATTCACATATATCTGTAGTTCCAGTATATTTAAACTGTAATTTTTGGGATCGTGACTTTAACACTTTAAAAAACTTACTTCAGCACTTCTCAAGCAGACAAATAATTTTAATTGGTGATTTTAATTCCAGAATAGGGGACTCACAGACTCTTCCAGATGACTTGTTTGTAGATAATCCTAGGGTCTTCCCTACTAGAACAACCAAAGATGGAATATTAAACAGTAACGGAACTCAACTGTTGGAACTATTTGATAATTTTGATTTAACTGTGTTGAATGGTCGTGTTTCAGGTGACTCGGAGGGTGAGTATACATTTATCGGTGCTATGGGCTCCTCAGTTATTGATCTTTGTTGTGTTTCGTTTGAATGTATCCCCCTTGTTGAGAACTTTAAAATCATACCGGAAATATTTTCAGATCACCTCCCGCTTTCTTTAACGTTGAACCTGAAATCAGATTCTTACACCTCTCCTAACTCCTCCCAGCTGTTACCTCTCATACCTCAGTTGCCATGGTTACAAAGAAATAAAGAATGTTATAAAATGAATTTGGAAACACATATTTCTGAGATGTCCTCGTTCCCTGCTGATCCACAAAAATATGCGGATGTATTTACGTCTTGTATCTTAAGTTCCTGTTTTTCCTCTAAACATAATACTTCTTATATTCGGGCTTTTCGCAAAAAAACTTGGTTTGATTATGAATGCCTCCGTTGTAGGAAAAGATTGTTCAAATTATTAAACTTATTTCGTTCATCTAGCTCTGAAACAGTCAAAACTGCCTATTGTAATTTAAGAAGAGATTATAAGACACTTTGCTTTAATAAAAAAAAAGAATATTTTCGGTCAGTAGTAGACCAGTTTAAAGCAGTAAAAGACTCCAAAGACTTCTGGTATCTGGTAAATACTTTTAAAACACAAAAGTTTATCTGCGGTAATAATATTGATTTGGATGATTGGGTACTTCATTTTAAAACTTTGCTTAACCCTCCTTTAACCGATCCTGTTCTGTACGCGCAACCATATATTGCCTCTCCAGGTTTAGATTCTCCGTTTACTTATGAGGAACTGATTTTTGTTCTTACCACAGCTAAAAACAATAAAGCTCCAGGTCCTGATCAAATTGTTTACGAATTTTACAAACATGCTCCTGCAATATTTTTGGAGAAATTATTAGATTTTTTCAATTATATATATGAAATAGGAAGCACCCCGGCAACTTTTGGTCAGTCCATAATATTTCCATTATACAAACGAGGTGATGTCAATATACATTATTGTAGCCTCAGAAGTTGTTAATTAGTTACATACTAATTACAGGGGCATTTCCTGTTTAAATACTATGTGTAAAATCTTTACTGGTCTCCTACTCTCGCGCCTTGAAACATATATAAAGCAAAATAATTTATTAAGCGATTGCCAAACTGGTTTTAGAAAAGGATACTCGGCAATAGACAATTTATTTGTTTTAATTAATCTTATAAATATTAAATTCTTGACAAAAGGTCAGAAACTATATTGTTTTTTTGTTGATTTTAGTTCAGCATTTGATACAGTAGATCATAAATTGTTAATACTGAAACTTTTGAATCTTGGAATTTCTTCAAAATTTATTACCATTTTAAATAACCTGTACTCCAATTCGTGCTCTGCGGTGCGAGGGAAGAGGACATTTCTGATTTTTTTGGTGTGTCAGGAGGAGTAAGACAAGGCTGCCTTTTGAGCCCACTATTATTTTCTCTATTCCTTGACGACCTTCCTGACACCCTAGAGGGTGGAGTCTCCGTGGGTGACACTAAAGTCAAAGCGCTATTGTACGCGGACGATGTGGTCCTCATTTCCGATAGCCCTACAGGCTTACAATGGCATATCAATTCTTTACAAAAGTATTACGACCAGTGGAACTTAAAAGTAAATTTAAGCAAGTCGAAAGTGGTTGTCTTCAGGAAAGGCGGAAGACTTGGTTCCTTAGAAAAATGGAAATATAAAGGTTCACTAATAGAGGTCACCAATTCTTATAAATATCTTGGTGTTGTTTTAACATCTCGCCTTTCCTTTCGTCATCACTTGAATGACAAAATATCACAAGCTAAGTTAGGGCTGAATAGGGTCTGGTCCCGCTTTCTCTTTCACAATCAAGTTCCATTAAAATCCAAATATCAAGTCTTCAACACTGTATAGCGGTCAATATTATGTTATGCTGCCCAAGTCTGGGGCTACCAGCGTTATGAAAAAATAGAGAAATTTCAAAGATATTTTGTTAAAAAAGTGTTTGCTTTGCCCAGTTTTACTCCTAACTACATAATTCATCTTGAGGGCTCCATCAATACAGTTTTTTTCTTCACATTAAGTCTTCATATTAAATATTGCACTAAAATTCTTTCTTCTCCTGATTCCCGTTTAACGAAGATTGTAGCCTCAGAAGTTGTTAAAAAGAATATTCTATGGTTTAAATGCTGGTCGGATCTTTTGCAGAAATACTCAATAGAATTCAGTTTTAGTCTAGATAATTTATCAGACTGGAAAACTTATGCTTCAGTCTTGCTAGAGAAAATCAGAACAAGTGATCGGGAGGAGTCTGTGAGTCGTGCTCTGAAGTCTGATCGTTTCCTTCTTTATAAAGAGCTGTTGGATACTAATAGGGATCTCTCTACATATAATGTTGGTCTAAATGAAGAGGTTAATCTTAAAGATTTGAGTCTATTGTTTAAAATAAGGGGTGAATTACTCAATCTAAATTGTGTTCCATGGTGCAATAAAGACCCGGATAAAGAGCGGTGCCACTTGTGTAATCTAAATGAACGAGAGGATATGTTCCACTTTTTATGTCAATGTTCTGCACTGCCTCATATTCGTCAATTACACTTTAGAATGGGTTCACTTTCATCACAGTTTGTTATTTCTTACCTCTCCAATATAACTGATTGCCTTGTTTTTGTAAAATTTGTTCAACAAGCTCTAGATTATAGAAATAAAACCAATCTTTAATACCTACAATTTCATAATTAATAATTATAATAAAATAGTAATAGCAAAATAGTAATTTTCTTTGTTATATGCAATTTTGCTTTTCTTTTTATGTAAAATTAATAACCAAACTCTGGCAGACGGCTTCATGCCATGCTATGTAATACTAATTTACTTATTTTTGAATGTAATATTTTCTTTTAAATAAAGTGTATTATTATTATTATTAGTGATCAGTTTCCAATTTAACTGGTAAATGAATTATTCTATATTTTTAAACATTTTTGTAATCTAATACGCATTCAATTTACATATATAATTCCCTTAGAGAATTTATTAAATTAATGGGATTTATCACCTAAATAGTAACTTCCTTAGTGAATAACAGATTGAATTTTTACTCCTAGAGTTGTGGATGTGCTAATGAGTCGTGACGAATGATTAGACAATAGAGAATGTATTGTGTTAAATGTCTTGGATTTTGGTCAGGTTAAATGTAATATTTTGGGTAAAATCACTGCACACAGCAAGTTTGATTGGACTGCAATTAAATTTGTCGAATAACCAAGAAAAACACAGATATACAAAAGAATATAACATATATTGCACTAAAACATTCTTAAGTTATCGTATGGCAATTATTGTGGATTGCAATAACAGTTTTCCTGGTAATTTCTAAGTTGAGTCTGCTTTCTTCAACCTTTCTAAACATATAACAACTTGTTCTACTGTCTTACAGGTCTACATTGTTAAACGGCATACGATATTATGCACTAAAAATGCGTTACTTTTTATTCGAAGTATATTGGAACAAGTTAAACCAATGTTTGCAAAGTATTGAAAAATTAGTTTCTAATCTGGGGAAATGATTGCGTTATATCCAAGTTCAAAATCTTCTCTTTGGAGCTGTGGACATTTCTTCCAGCACTAACGTCTGTCAGTTTAAAAAATCGTTAGAGCTGTTTAAAAAAAAAGAAATAGTGCTAACATACAAGTGTCTGGCCCCCAAACTTGTAATTAGTACCGATTAGAAAGATAAATATATATTTTGTAGTCATTTGGAAGAAATTTATTGATTTAATTTGGAAAAAAGAAAGGAAATAATTGCAACATTAAAAGTAAAAATTGATCACCGTTTTCTCTGTCATTTTTTTTCTTCCATAATACACAGATGTGTACGGTTCTATTATTAATATCGCAAACATAATATTTTGTTTAATTACGAAATCCATCCCTTTTACTACAATTTTATTTTTATTTTGTTAATAATATACATAATTTACACACACATTACAAATCTTTCTTTTTATGTCTACTGGCAGTATGTTTTACTTATCTAATTTAATTTATTTTATAGACAAAATCTAAAGATAAGTCTTGTATTTCTCTTACTTACCAGCAATTAGATATGTACAAAGTCTCCATATTTTCGATCTGTAGTATATATCGGAGCTTATTTCTATAATTCACCATTTAAAGCCAACCAGAATTACTAGTTCTGGTAATTCCTCTAGCCGGTTGCATCTGAAACTTTAACACGACCTTTTATTTCTTGCATCGCCCTCTTCTAGTTCTAGCTGTCGTTTCCTTGCAGATTGTAACTAATAACTGGTAGAGGTGGGGGTTCTATTTCTTTTACTGCATATAGCAATAGCCTGTTGGTTAAGTTAGCTCTCTTCCATAAGAAAGGCGGGTTACTATGCTTTCAACTACCATAGTTTCAATTACTTTGGTGGAGGGAGTTATAGAGAAAAACAGCGTCTTTATTATTTTTTTTATTTTTATTTTGTTAATAATATACAACATAATTTACACACAAAATACAATCCTTTCTTTGTTTTTACTTAAAGTAGTTTTAAGTCCATCCAATTTAATTTTTATTTTATAATGTGAAAATTTAAATCTACATTTCCATATTCTATTTCTTTTTCTATCCAATAATTGGATATGTAAATGTCCCTATATTTTCGAATTTTAGTATATATCGGATTGGTCCTCAAAGGTCTCCTCGATCTTGAATTGAGGGGCTAGCCAACCCTACGTCCACGCCGTGAGGACCGGGCAACGCGCTCTTTGAGTGCGGCCAACAGGGCAATGGCGGGCCTGGCGGCAACCCACCGCGGGCCACCTCTTTAGTGTACCCCATCCTGCTTTCCCGTCCAACCCGATCCCTCACTTCCTCTATCGTGGGATGGGGGGTGGATTAGCTGCCCCCTCAGGTAAGGGCGACCCTGCGAACATCCCAGCCCAACATCTTACACGGGGAACATACACAATTACGAACACACACACAACAACACGTACACGCACATAGTACAGACCTGTTAGTAGGGCCCAATCTAAGGTGTTACGCGTTCCGTGCCGAGGGATGGATGGCACAGGGGTACTGTGTCGATAACGGAGCCTCCGGGGCACCGGGCGAAACCCCGGAGTATTTAGCCTTGCCCGGCTAATGCGGGGCTCTGGTTGGGTGGACGACCCTATCCCTAGCTACTCGTGGGAATCATATGGGTAAGAAAAAGAAAAAATTAAAACTTCAGGCATGGATGCCATCGAGAACTGGTGCGACAGGCCATGGGGAGGGGAGTAACCCCAAAACCAGCACAGCTAAAGCACCAGTTAGTAGGTTTACGGTGACTGCCCAAGGCACAGATGGTGGGGCTCCCGGTCCCGCAGCCACTATGGCCACGGTGGAAACTGGCGTTATGCCAGGGACTGCCAAAGGCCGGGCCTGCGGGCCTGGGGGCTCCTCTGTCCAAAAGGCCAAGGCAAAGGCCGGAAACTTTAAAGCGGGGTCGCTAGAAGCGATCGAGAATATGACAGACAAGGACGTTCAAGCCGCCAGGCTGTCAGGGCTCTCCAGGAAGGAGCTCAAAGCTCGCGTTGAGGCGGGCCAGGAGTATCTCCAGGCCAAACGCCAGCTAATAAGGGAAAATTACCTTCAATGGGTAGAACGTACGACACAGGCGACTAAGAGGCCAAGGTCGGAGGGGGAATCCCCACAGCAGCAGCGGCCGCCCAAGAGGGTTAAAGCCAAGACTGTGGAGAAATCCTACAGTGAGGCTTCCTCATCGGCGAAAATTGCCGTGGTGCAGAAGGGCTTCCCCGATTACCAGTTAGGCATGGATGAACTACAGGCCATCCAAAATGCCATTTTGGGGGAATACGACAAGATCCCAAGAGGCGGGCCGCAGGTCAGGTTGGCCAAATGTGCCCATAAACCAGGGTTCCTTGTCATTACCTGCGTAGGGGACGATAGTCTGGGGTGGCTGAGGGAGATTATCCCAAAGCTTAAACCCTGGGAAGGTGCAAGCCTCCAGACACTCGAGGGGAGGGACATACCGGGCCCAGAGACCTGTAAGGTCTTCATCCCCAACGAGGGGGCAAGCAGGTTGAGGCTGAGAGGGTGCTTCATCGTTTAGAGGTGAGCAACCAGGGGCTGAAAACCGAAGTGTGGAGGGTCTGGGGATGCTTACCCGTTGAGGGTGGGTGTCTCTGGACATTCTCAATGGACAGGGGGTCATTGGCGGAGCTCAAAAGGCTGAACATGTCCCCCTATTTTGGTTGGGGGCGAGTGACTTTTCGTCACAAGCTTCCGAAAAGCAAAAGCTCGGAGGAGGCCAAGGCGATGGAAGTGGAAGGAGATCAGCCACAGGCCGAGAGCTTGGTGAGGGTGGACTTGCCAAAGGGGGGTCAGGGGGGCCTGGAAGGAGAGATGGCGGCGTTGCAGGCTGCCCTGGCCGTACTACCCGTAGGAGAGGGGCGGATAGAGGAGGGGGCGGACGTTAAGGCGGGGGTCCCGGTGGGTGCGTCTCCTGGCGGAAGCGATGCCGGCTTGCTCCACAGGTCTCAAGGCCAGGAGCGGTTGCCGGAGGTTGCGGAAGCCGGGGGGCGACCCTTGGGACCCGGGGCCGACGTTCCGCCCCCCTCGGGGACCTAACATGGCGATCAAGATGGTGCAGGCGAACCTCCACCATGCAAGGGCCGCTTCGGCCATGCTTAGTAGGAGGTTCGACAGGGAGGGGCTACATGTAGCCCTACTGCAGGAGCCGTGGTGCCATGGGGGGATCGTCCGAGGACTGCATCCGAAATTTGGGAAGGTGCTGTACAACAAGTCTGTAAGTAGACCCCGAGCGTGTATAGTGCATAGTAACAAGGTGAGCTGTGGATTAATACCGGAGCTGTGCTCCGCCGATTTTGTTACAGCTCTCCTAACTATCAACACCGAAGAGGGAGCGGAAAGGCTGGTTATTAGCTCTGCGTACTTCCCCGGTGATGAGGATTTCCCCCTCTGTCTACTGAGAAGAGTAATGGACTACTGCAGAGGTGGGAACTTGCAGCTGGTGCTGGGATGCGACGCCAACGCGCACAACACTGCCTGGGGGAGCACCGATATCAACCAAAGGGGTAAGTACCTTTATGAATTCATTACTGGTGAAGGGTTGCATGTAGCCAATGTAGGCTTGGAACCAACTTTCGTGACTGCAGCTAGGAGGGAGGTGCTGGATGTGACGCTAGCCTCGCGCTGTATGTTGAGTAAAATTGCTCACTGGCATGTATCAAGTGAGCCATCGGACCATAGGCACATAAGGTTTGATATATGCACTCCACCATTGGTCATTACCAGGCTTCGAAGCCCGAGGGAGACCCACTGGGAGGGATTTGTAGGGAGTCTCAGTGAGTCTCTCGGTGACCTTAAAGTGGATGTACGGACAATAGGAAGTCTGGGACGGGCAGTGGCACAAGTAACCGAGGCGATTTTGGACGCCTACAGGGAAAACTGTCCGGAGAGGGAAAGGCCTAATAGGTCGAAGACGGTCTGGTGGAATGATCACCTCGAGAGAAGGAGGAGAGAGGTGAGGAGGCTGTTTAACAAAGCCAAAATCAACCAAGACTGGGCATCGTATAGAAGGGTACTGACGCAGTATAATGTCGAAATAAGGAAGGCCAAGCGTAAAGCCTGGCGAAGATTCTGTGAGGACGTAGCAGACACTTCGGAGTGCGCGAGAATCCACAGAATCTTAGCAAGAGAAGGTACTGCGGACAGGGTAGGGTTCCTGAAGAAAGATGACGGAACCTACACTAACTCGATAGAGGAGTCGCTGGAGTTGCTCATGAGCACACATTTCCCAGGGTCCTCTTATGGAGAGGCCTCTTCAGAGGTTGAGGGGCTGAGAAGGCCTGGTCGGGCGGATTGGAAAATCGCGAATCAAGTCATACAGCCGAATAGGCTAAGATGGGCGATTGGAAGATTCAAGCCCTATAAAGCACCAGGCGTGGATGGAATTTACCCTGTCTTCCTACAGAAGGCGGTGGAGGTGTTGACACCACACCTATGTAGGATCTTTAGAGGCTATTTGGCCTGGAGATTCATACCGATAGAATGGCAACAGGTGAAGGTCGTGTTCCTCCCGAAAGTAGGGAGATCGGTAGATCAAACGCCAAAGTCGTTTAGGCCAATAAGCCTGTCCTCCTTTCTGTTGAAGGTGATGGAGAGGATGGTTGACAGGTTTATAAGGGACGAGATCTTGAGGATTAATCCTCTCAATAATCGCCAATATGCCTATCAGGCAGGGAAGTCCGTAGATTTGGCTCTGGACGACCTAAATAGGCTACTCCAGAAGTCGCTTGACGACAAGGAAATTGCGGTAGTCACCTTTTTGGATATAGAGGGCGCCTTTAATAATGTGTCCTCAGAGTCTCTTGTTGGTGCACTGACAAGAAGGGGCACGCCCCCTACAATTAGTCAGTGGATAAGGACTAGTCTTTTGGGAAGGACTAATATAGCCACCATCGACAATTCATCTCTTGTGGCCAGGGTGAGTAGAGGCTGTCCGCAGGGAGGCGTTTTGTCGCCATTGCTGTGGACGTTGTTAGCCGATGACATCCTGACCAAATTAACCGCGGAAGGCTTTCATTGCCTAGGGTTCGCGGACGATCTGGCGATCGTGGTGAGGGGGCGGTTCGCGGTAACCGTCTCGGAGCGCACTCAGGGGGCGCTCAATATTGTGAACAAATGGTGTAGAGCGGAGGGTCTCTCCATCAATCCCCACAAAACTCAAGTGGTTCCTTTTACAAGGAAGAGAAATTTACAAGGCTTACAACAGCCAATGCTCGGAGGGGTCGCGATCCCCTTTGCCATGGAAGCCAAATATTTGGGGGTCACTTTTGACCGAAGGCTGACATGGAATTCCCATATTAATATCACCGCACACAAAGCCAAAATCGCCATGGGTAGGTGCAGGAGGCTATGCGGTAAAAGTTGGGGATTAAGTCCGAAGATGGCTCTGTGGATTTATACCTGTGTCGTGAGACCAATGGTAACCCACGGGGCGGTGGCGTGGTGGACAAAGACCTTGCAGATGGGGGGGGCCGGGAGCGCTCGGAAGTATTCAAAGGCTGGCCTGTTTGAGTACGACGGGTGCCATGATGACTACCCCCACTGCGGCCTTGGAGGTCCTGTTAAACCTTCCACCACTCCACATCTACGTCCAAGGCGTTGCAAGAGCAGTTGTGGCACGACTACAACAGGGACAAGCGCCCATTTATCCCAGGCACACTGGGAAGCATCAAGACCTATGGGAGGAGCTGGAGGCGGACCCGATTTTGGGCCTGCCTACGGATATGATGACTCCTAGGTATGACTTCCAAAAACCCTTCAAAGTCTTGATATTAGACAGAGGGGCATGGAAGAATGGGCCGCCAATTACAGGCGAATCTATGTGGTACACGGACGGGTCCAAGATGGGTGACGGAGTGGGAGCCGGCGTGTACGGGGCTCATCCGAGATGTAATATCTCGGTGAGCCTGGGAAGGCTAGCTACGGTCTTTCAGGCGGAGCTAGTCGCGATTATTATCTGCGCCGCCGAAATAAGAAGACGGGGAGTGCATAACTCCAGAGTCGTCATTTATTCGGATAGCCAGGCTGCTCTGCGGGCAATTGACTCGTGGGAGATCAGCTCAAGGCTGGTGTGGGACTGCCTAGGTGCACTAAGGGAAATTAGTAGCCATAATAAGGTCTTCCTGGTTTGGGTACCTGGGCACTCGGGTCACAGAGGCAATGAGGCGGCGGACCGCCTGGCCCGGGAGGGTTCAATGGGAGCGCTTATCGGGCCGGAGCCGTTCTGTGGTGTCTCAAGATGCCTCAGGAGTGCATCCATTAAGCTATGGATGCAGGACCGATCAAGGGAATGGTGGGTCAAAACTCCAGGCCAGAGACAGGCGAAAAAGTTTATCTATAGCTACTCGCCCAAGCTAACTGCAGAATTACTCCAACTAGGCCGGGTGGCCATAAGGATAGCAGTTGGCATTCTCACTGGCCACTGGAGATTAAATAAGCACATGCATCGCATGGGCCTGGCAACGGATAGCCTGTGCAGGTTTTGTCAGGAAGAAGAGGAGACGGCACTGCATGTGGTATGTCAGTGCGAGGGGCTGGTCTGGCTAAGGTACCGCCTCTTTGGTAAAGAGAAGCTGGTGCCAACAAGCCTCAGCCAGGGCCCTCTCTCGGACCTATTAAGTCTTCTAAGGCAAGCAGGACTCGAGAGGGTGCTCTGATGGCGGGTGCTCTGATTGACCACCTGGGAGCCCCCCCCCCAATTCCACAGTTCGGTTAAGGACAGGATAGGGGGAGGGTCTCCAACTAGGGGGGTGCCACAATAGATCCTTGGGGTGTCGCGGTGGCGTAGGCATGATAGGTGGTGAGTAGCCATACCCCCGGTAGAATCTATCTATCTATCTATATATCGGATTTTATTTCTATGAGTAATTAGTTCTGTTCCTTCTAGCTGGTTTCACTTAGTAACTTTAACATGATCTTTTATTTCTTGCATCGTAATCTCGTTAAACTTCTCCATCTCCTCTTGTGTAAAAGCGGTATCTTGCATATTTTTCCACATATTTGTGCAGAATTCCATCTTCTCTATTTTGGTAAACGAGTTTCCTTTGTAAGTTGTTACACCATTCGTAGTAAAAGTTACAAATGTTTTCTCGGTGGGTGAGGAAATTGTATCCAACCATTTTTTGTTATTGTAATGTAACCATCTTCTTTAATTTTTTCTTTATTAGAATAGGCACTTATAAATATATTTTTGTGTTACCCTTTTAGAAAGTATACGTTCTTGCACACTTCTTTTTCTGCAAGGACTCCAACATATATAAAATGTCCTTTGTTGTTTACGGTAAACGCAGAAACATTGTACTCACCAGTTGTGTCCAGATTCTTCCAGTGTGTTTTAAAGTGGTTTATTAACCTATTTTTTAAATTCGGTCAACTCGTTTTCCTTCTCCACCAGTTGCTTGTATTCTTCTGTAAGCGTTGTAGTTTTCTGTATATAGTCTATCCTCCTTCTTTTTAAATCCATGTCTTCTAGTAAAATCTCCGTTTACTAACTCTGTTTTTACCTATATGACGGAAATAACATTTGCTACTTTCCAATAGAGATAAACAATCTTCCAGCGGTTACATATGTTTGTATTGTAAACGGGGATTGTACATATTCGGTTGCGGCTAAATCTTTATTTTGCGTACCTTATCAAAACTAAACCTTTGCCCAATTTTGTCTACGTCTAAACCTAAACCTATTACACAAAACACACCGAGGCCAGCCGAGCTAGTAGCCGAAAATGGCCGAACAGTCCTTATTTAAAAAAAAAATTCACATTACACAATCATTTGTAATTAGTGTTAATCGGTCGTCGGAAGAGACAACATGGGCTCTCACAAAGTGTTTAGTGTTTCTCAGCTCTATGGAAGAAAAGTAAAACCTACTAACGAACGATTTGGACTCTGATTATTATTAGAAAATTTGGACAACTTAATTACAAATATTGGCGACATTAATTATACTGAGGGCGAGCAGTTACTAGAAGGTTTTAATTCTAATTTACTAGTTCCAAATACAGACCCGTTTTGCGACAATATACTTGTTAAAATATGTGCTTTGGAAGACTGCGATGGAGATGGAGAAACCTAATTGTTAAGAAGGAAATTTGTGGCTCTTTTAACAGTTATCTCCGAGAGAAATTCGGTAAATTTGTTTGTGCGAGACATGATGTTAAAGCCAAACTACTTTTTTTACTAGAAAGCAAGAACCAGATGGCTAAAGGTGTCGAAACAGTAATTGGAGAAGAACGTTTAGGAGATATTTACAAAAAATATAACAACCCAGTATGTATACCTTACAAAGTCAAGCTGTCATATGTTAAATTGGAGAATTTACTGGAAGAATTGCAAGAATTATTAAAGCAACTAAAAAAGGAAGACTACTACCTAACTGATTTGGATATAACACAGGAATATTTAATAAAACAGAAATGGGTACTTAGTTATTTAATCAATTACTTTAACTTTTGCTACCAAGGAGAGTATAAGAACGATTGTAATGTAATTGTGGATAACAATAAAACATTGGTAAGGATTGTTTGTCTTGGTTAACTTCTAATGCAAGAGTTAAAATATGCAATAAGTTTATTAGTCAAATAAAAAGTCCGGGTGTTAATAAGAAAATCGGTAACCATATTCTAGATTTTATAAATTGTCCGGATACCAGATTAAAAGAAACATTTTCTTCTAGTTTTGTCAAAGAACATGGTACTACAAGACTAGAAGCTACAATTTATAACTACTTTATTGGAAATTATTACGAAGCAACTAACGATATGTACAACCCTCTGGAAGACTATCTCTATTGGAAAGTAGCAAACGTTATTTCCGTCAAGCTCCAGAACAATTATTCTGTATCAAGAAAGATACAATTATTCTGTATCTTTTGCAAAGATGTGGACAAGGCTAACAGACACTCTACAAAACAGTTGTCTTGTATTTAATAATTTGTTACGTATATATTGGGCGAATAAGAACACAAGAAAGTTGACGGGTATACAGTTAAACCTACCAGAAAATACCAAGAATAGAGAAAAAATGATAAATTATGTTGTTTCAGATTTTGTACAAATTGTGCAAAAATGTTACATAGTTGGGGAAAGGTATTTCTCAAAAACTGGAACATTGTTTTCTACCATACCGGGAAGTATAGATATCGAAAAGACAGGATTGGTCTCTACCAATAATGTTATTCCTCATGTCCTACGGAAGAGTGCTAACATAAACAACAGGCTCTTGCCATATACAGTAAAAAAAATAGAACCACCATCTCTAATGTATGTACTATCTGCAAAGAAACGGCAGCTAGAACTAGAAGAGGGCGATGCAATAAATAAAAGGTCGTGTTAAAGTTTCTGATGCAACCGGCTAGAAGAATTACCAGAACTAGTAATTCTGGAAGGCCTTAAATTAGTTAATTATAGAAATAAGCTCCGATATATCCTACAGATCGAAAATATGGAGACATTGTACATTTCTAATTCCTGGTTAGTAAGAGAAATACAAGACTTAGCTTTAAATTTTACAATAAAATAAATTAAATTAGATAAGTTAAAACATACTGCCAGTAGACATAAAAAGAAAGATTTGTATTGTGTGTAGTGGCGGCTCCTGACTTGGATATGTGGGGGTTCAACATTTTTTTTTTAAATTACTTACATTACTTATCATTATTAGTAGCTTGGCTAGATAGAAATCATGAAGTAAGCCAGGAGCCAGGTAAAAACTTGTCTCCCTCCCTTACAATTAAGTGTGTTAAATTAACAATAATCGGTCACTGTGCACCCAAAAGTGTGAAAAAAAGATTTTTAAGTCACTTTCATCATGACCCCTTAAGGCAAGTTCAAACGCACCACAAAATGCAATACAATTAATAATTTTAGATAAAATGTAGCGATTTTTCCTAACATTATCATTATGCTTAACTATGTTTTGACGATAAGCAGTATCTAACTGAATTGAAATGTTTTGCTTACCTAAAATTTCAAAATCTATGACTGAATTTGAGTGGGAAACTGATTCTGAATGTTTTTTAATTTTTTGGGTTAAATGAGATAAATCGTTAATGCCAGTTTGTGTCCAAGTAATTTCTTTACTTTTACTCATTAATAAACATGGGAAACAAAACAATTTATTTCTAATCTCACATCCACAAATCCAACTGTTTCTCTTGTATATATCAATATTAATTTTTCTGATAAAATCTTTACCTCTGTTTTTGTAATTAGTATTAATGATTAAGTTGGGATTTATGATTAATGGTTACATAACCTTATAACCTTCCCACATACATACAACCAACAAATGTGAGTCTACAGAAACATTTAGTTGAAGTGAACTCTCGACACAAACTTGGTGAATTTGCTCTGACGATGGATGAATATCCGAAACCAGTCAGGAATAAATCTAATATGCATGCTACGACGGATAAAATAATGGATCTCCTGATATGTGCACGCATTATACCTATAATCGTACAAAAATGCACAATACATTAAACAACACATTAGAGTGAGCTCCTATACTGATATACGTTCCTATTCTTTATGTTCGATTCTCCTCGGATTTGACAAACAAATTATTTTTTTCACATCATTCATTCATTCATTTTACATGGATTTGATTGAAACTATATCAGGATTCAATTTTTATAAGCAATATTCATTCAATTTTTGCTGTGACCAATGTTTGAAACTAATATCAATAAAAATGAAAATATTTTTTGAAATTGAAATACGAAATAAAAATAAGAGAAAGTAATAAACATATGATAATTTTTTACTTTTAATATTTTATTTGTTTTTCAAATAGCTGGGGGGTTCAGTCGCGCAATCGCGAATACCAGTAGCCGCCACTGATTGTGTGTGTAAATTATGTATATTATTAACAACGTAAAAATAAAATTGCAGAATAAGGGGTGGATTTTGTAACTAAACAAAATATTATGTTTGTGTTTTTTATAATATGTTGTAAATTGGATGTTGAGGTTCGGTCATACAAAATAACTCTTTTTAAATTTCTACCGACATTTCGGCAAATTTATTGCCTTCTTCAGGGTCTGTACAAAGGTTTTAATACAAATCAGAAAAAATAGAAACGACATAAAATCTGAACATAAAATAAATATTTTCAAAATAATTTTTTTAAAAAAATAAACTATATAAATAAACTAAATAAAAAGTATGATATATATAGCACATTTAAATTTATTTTTAACTATTGTTGTAGAACAGATCAATATTAAACTAAATCACAACTGTTGAAACTTTGACAATATGAGGCATATATAAGTATAAAGTATGGAAATAACTTAGGAAATGTACTTACAAAAATTTTCAGTTAGAATTACTTATAAACTCTAGTTTAACCTGTTATTTATAATAGAACCGTACACATCTATGTATTATGGGAGAAAAAAATGATAGAGAAAACGGTGATCAGTTTTTACTTTTTGTTGCAATTATTTCCTTTCTTTTTCTCTTTTGGATTGCAAAAATAAACATTTATTTTTGTTTTTTTAAATATTCACTTAACAGTATGTAGTGCTAGCGGGCGTGTGTGTGTGTGTGCAGGGGGGCGCGTAAGGCTGGTTTAGGAATGATCTGACGCTGCAAAAATACTTCTGTGTAATAATTTCCGTCTAATAAAAACAAGTTAAAACATTAAACAGAAATAAAAATGATTTTTACTTTTTTGGAAATATTTTGATAAATTTCTTCCAAATGACTACAGAATATATTCATCTTTCTAATCGGAACTAATTACTGCCAGTAGACATAAAAAGAAAGATTTGTAATGTGTGTGTAAATTATGTATATTATTAACAAAATAAAAATAAAATTGTAGTAAAAGGGATGGATTTCGTAATTAAACAAAATATTATGTTTGCGATATTAATAATAGAACCGTACACATCTGTGTATTATGGAAGAAAAAAAATGACAGAGAAAACGGTGATCAATTTTTACTTTTAATGTTGCAATTATTTCCTTTCTTTTTTCCAAATTAAATCAATAAATTTCTTCCAAATGACTACAAAATATATATTTATCTTTCTAATCGGTACTAATTACAAGTTTGGGGGCCAGACACTTGTATGTTAGCACTATTTCTTTTTTTTTAAACAGCTCTAACGATTTTTTAAACTGACAGACGTTAGTGCTGGAAGAAATGTCCACAGCTCCAAAGAGAAGATTTTGAACTTGGATATAACGCAATCATTTCCCCAGATTAGAAACTAATTTTTCAATACTTTGCAAACATTGGTTTAACTTGTTCCAATATACTTCGAATAAAAAGTAACGCATTTTTAGTGCATAATATCGTATGCCGTTTAACAATGTAGACCTGTAAGACAGTAGAACAAGTTGTTATATGTTTAGAAAGGTTGACTAAAGCTGATTCAACTTGGAAATTATTAGGAAAACTGTTCCTGCAATCCACAATAATTTCCATACGATAACTTAAGAATGTTTTAGTGCAATATATGTGTATATTCTTTTGTATATCTGTGTTTTTCTTGGTTATTCGACAAATTTAATTGTAGTCCAATCAAACTTTGCTGTGCGCTGTGATTTTACCCAAAATATTAAATTTGAACCTGACCAAAATCCCAAGACATTTAACACAATACATTCTCTATTGTCTAATCATTGTCATGACTAATTAGCACATCCACAACTCTAGGAGTAAAATTCAATTTGTTATTCACTAAGGAACTTACTTGTATTTAGGTGATGTTTAAATCCCATTAATTTAATAAATTCTCTAAGGGAATTATATATGTAAATTGAATGCGTATTAGATTACAAAAATGTTTAAAAATATAGAATAATTCATTTACCAGTTAAATTGGAAACTGATCACTATTTTGGGGGAATTAAGTACGTAAATTGAGTGCTTCTTAGATTGGAAAAGTGTTTAAAAATATGGGGAATTTTGTCCGTAAATTGAGATAAAAAGGCTACTAGTTCTACTAAGCTTCTTTTATTTTTCCTTTCTCTAACTAATTTGTTTAATTGCACAAACAATTAGTTCGACAGACGATTTTTTTGAAAATAACATAATTGCTATTTGATCAGCTTTCCATTAGATGTAAGTTATTACTGAGAAACTCCAAAAATTATCTCTACAGAAATTACTTTTGCTCTAATAAGAAGTGTTTAAAAATATATAACAAAATTCACATAAGTTCTACTTAAATTACTAGTTTTAATATGTACGCATAGACCGCTGTTCTTAATTTTATTTCTTACATGTAATCTGTAAGATAGGCACTTTCGAGTTTTATATTTTTAACCGAAAACTTACATCTCTACTTTGCAAGCATTGACGGAATTATGTGTGTAAATTGAGTACGTTTTAGATTAGAAATGTGATTATGACAATATGGGGAGTTTAGTATGTAACTTGAGATACAACAGTTACTAAATCTCTGGTTAAACACTAGTTTTTTCCTTTCTTTAATTATTCTGTTTATTGTACAAACAATTAGTTCGACAAAAGATATTAGCAACTACTTTGTCGTACATTGAGTTAGATAACAGATCCAAGGACTTTAAGCTGTACCAAAAAAAAAACTCACATAAGTATCTGTCTCAGAAATCACTATATTGGATTGGATGTATGTGTTGGTAATATATTTGATCGATAAAAATAGTTTTATCATAAACAAAGAGAGGGGCGTGGTGGGTTTCTCTCTTTAAGACAGTGTAAAAAAAAAAAAAAAAAAAAATTAATGTAATCAGGAAGTATATGCAAACATTGTGCACACATAGAGGTTAATAAACTTTTGTACGAATGGAAAAATACAATACAAAGGTCAATGAACTCTGGACTGGGGTACGTGGGGCAGAGCCTCTCCTTAAGTATCTGTATATATATATATTTATATATAGGAAAAGAAGTGAGAGAGATGATGGAGAAGTATGTGGGTGAGGTATAAGGATCTAAAGAAAACTCTATTCCCAAGTTACCACAATAGCTGAGTGGTGAAAGTGATGGGCTTGTATGGCGAAGATTGCGAGATCGCTTTTGCTGACCTCAGCAAAAAAAAAAAAAATTAATTTTTAACATCTCTTTGTCTGCATGAAATGAGGTTGGGAGGGGGTAGCTAATGGTAGGGGGAGCCGGGGATTAATTGGTGATGTGTAAGTGAGTAGGGAGGGGGAGAATTAAGGTAAATATTTTCTGCAGTGAAGTGCTAACGCAATCAATCGGTAGTTAGTTAATTGTGCCCTGTCACCTTTTTTAAACAGATTAAAACCAATAATTTTTGTCCAAGGTAGAGGTAATTGTTCTTTAGAAAAAATATAATTGAACATGTTACAATATATATAGCAGTCAGTTTTGGAGAAGGAACTTATAAAATTCCTGGAATCTTTCGAGACTTACATTTAGTTAGTACGTGAAGCAATTCCGGAAGATCTATTTGAGCATCTAAAATTGGATGTCTTACATCAAAAAAACTTCATTAATTACATTTCTAACTAGAGATATATTCTTAAAGTGAGCTTCCCACTCTTCACAAGTAATAGCGGGTTCAGATCTGACGTAAATTATTACGGAACGCGTTCACAGAATCCCAGAACACCTTGCTATTTTTACAATCCCCCATCTTTTCCACAATAGAGGTATTATATTGCTTCTTTTTAGTTCTGTTTAATAACTGCACATACTCTTTCTTTTCATTAACATAATTGTTTTTAGCTTCACATTGTAACCAGATGACTTAAATTGTTTTAAGAGAGCATTTACTTTCTTTTTTTGTGTAGTACATTCACAATCATACCATGGTTTGTTAAACAACCTATTACTTACAGAACCTACATACCTAGTATTAAAGAGAGTGCATTAGAAATCTCGTAAATAGCCAAAGTCAAATTTTCGGACATATTATCAATTTCTATTCGGGGTAAAATTAACTGAAATCCTTTTCGATAATTGCATCATATTTCTGTATAGATCACCTTTATTATAATTCATTTTAATAAAGCATTTTTAAAATTAAGCATTTTTTCTGCTTTTTTCTATAGAAGATGCAAAGCCGGGTAAATTTAAAATAACACTCACAGGAAGATGACATGATTTTGATACTATATTCTCTACTTTTAAATCAGGCAATAAGTGTAAATGAAATAGATCGGACCAAAACAAATCAATTGTACTCGACCCAGTTGATTGAATATAAGTAAAATGACCTATTGAATCACCTATCGAGCGGCCATACATAAGAAACATAGAATGTAATTCCATAAAACTATTAAATGCTTACCTCTAACATTACAAACCGAATCCATATTTCTTCTTTTGTGGTTTAGCGAAGTTCCCTGGAACACATTTACATCACCCTGATTAAGGTCTCCAACCCTACAATTGAAATGTCCACCAATAAACAACGAGCAAGATCCAAATTTATGCTTTATTTCATAAATAGTTGATTCCAGTAAGTGTAAAACTGAAGTAATATCTACTGAAGGATTGAAATAAACCACACCTAAAATAAAAGGACACTTTTCTAAAACTATAAACACAAAACTCCAATGATGACATTTTTCCAACACAGAAATTTGTATATTTTTACGAACACATATCAATAACCCACCACTGGCTCCACCAAAACGCTTTTGTTTAATTGCTTGTGAGTTAATTACTGCAAAATCGTTTAACACCAACGATGAAGCATCCTTTACCAAATGGTTTCAGTTAAACAAAAAATATCTGAGTTGAGTAAAGAGTTTAAATCATTGAGATTGGCAAATCCTTTCATGTTCTAGAGCACAAGCCGTAATTGTTTAACAGTATTACCAATACACGAAGCATTCCCTAACTGCTAGGAAGCTATTGAAAAGTTAGTAGCCCTGTGCTTCTTAAGAATTTGTTGCGTAATTTTCCTATCCGGAGTGTTAAGCCGTAGTTCTACTTCCGTTCTTTCAATTACTGCAGTCTGCTGAGCATGTTTCGGTGGTGTGTTATCACTTTCCCGTCTTCTTACATTCTTCCTAGGGTTGACCGGGTCTCCATTTAATAAAATTTTCTTTCCATTCTAGAGTACAAAATTATACTTTAATTTAGCAACATTTCCTTTTTCAACTTCTTGTTTGACCCATCTATAAAGAATTTTTCTTTCTTCCCTGATTTCTCTAGGGAAGTCTTCATTTAAAAAAATAGTTGGAACCCTTGAGCAGCATTTTTTTCGATAATATTTCCCTCTTTTTACTTTCAGAATCTAATTTTACCAATAAGGGATTATTAGCAGCACCTCTACCTAATTTTCGGAAGTAAACAATATCATTTGCATTACATTCCAACTCTAATTTTTTAACTATGAAGTTAACAAATTCCTGCAAACAGCCTTCTCTATCAAGAGAGTGAAAATTCAAACCATCAATTATCAGATTTTTACATCTTGCTTCTCTTTCTAAATATAAAATCCTAGAATTCTGTCGATTATTAACTTCTTTCAATTGTTCATTTTCCTTTTTAACTACTTCTAATTCTTGTTCAATTATTCGAAGTTTAGTATTCGTATCTGAAACTATTTGCTTCATTTCATCAATCTTTTTACCGTGCTCTGTAATGCTACTTTTTAAAGAATAAATCGCAGCTATAATTTTATCTGTATCACCCATTATAATTTTACGTATTTCAGGCTAGCAATATATAAAATTTTAAAAATTTTAAAAAAGAGAGAGAGAAAAATAAAATAAAATAAAATAATAAAAATTACAGTTTGAAACTACTGCCAGAGAACTGAAGTAAACAAAATAAGAAACCTTTTATTTACAGTTGGCGATAATAAAAGTTTATAGAAAACAATAACAATAATAATCTGCTCAAGTAAATAGACAAAAATCAGAACTCTCCCCACTACTTCTCTGATCTTCACTTACACGTAATGAATAACTAAATTTAGCAATTATTCTCCTCCAAATATCTCAAAAACGGATCGACGAATTTCTTTTAAATTTTGCACTATTACAGTCCGACGTAAACACTAAGTTCGTGTCAAAACTCAGCTTTCAATTCGCTCTTAAACCAGCATTTTATGTCAAAAAACCAGTGAGCAATTTCATTGTAATCAACAGTACCACTGTCCGAACCGAATTTTCGTTTCTCTTTCATGTTAGTTTGTTTATGGTGTCTTTCACGTTTGATTTTTATAGTTAGTATTATTTATTTTTGGGACGAGGTAGTCATTTATGAAGTTAAAAATTTCTGTATTAATATTTCTTGCGTCTAATTTAATCGTTAGTCTTTGTTTGGTTTGCCCGAATAATTTTTTGTATTGCACTTGCGTTTCTCTTTCATGTTTCTGTATAATTATTTGATTTTTCCCTATGTTGATGCAAGTGTCTTTACACGTGATCCCGTTTAATTCGTTTTCGTCTGCGGAATGACAAGTCTCTAGGTCGTCATCGTCTATGTTATAGCTTTCGTCTATGTAAGCTTCCACCATTCATATTAATTTCTTCTTCAGGTGGGTCGTGGAATACGATTTTGATCTGCGTTTCTGTAAATATTTCAGTAATGAGGTTTGTTATAGTCGAGTGTGTTGTCATAATTTTTTGGTATATGTAATTCGAAAATGTCATTTTGTATGCAGTAGTTTTTGACTTGGTTTAAACAAGTTTTTATTGTTGCGATTTTTGTTTCATTGGAGACTTCGTGTTTTGTTATTAGATGGAATAATGTGTATTTCTTATATATACGAGTACATTCTCAAAGGTTTTACTTTTCTCAAAGGCGCCTCTATAGTCTTTGTCTGCCAGATCTATTTTATTACCTTTTTTAGCCATTTTGTTAGAGGTTTTGTCAGTTTTGCAAAATTTGGGATAAATTTTTTGTAGTATCCTAGGAGTCCTAGATATGTTTTTGTATCTTTTGGCGTTTTAGGGATAGGGAAGTCTTGCACTGCTTTTACTTTATCAGGATTGCTGATACAATATGGCCTAAATAAGCTACTTCCTTGTGTGAAAATTCAGATTTGTCTAGTTGTATTTTTAAATTGTTTTCTCTTAATGTAGTGAATATTGTATTTATGTTCTATATATGTTCCTGTAATGATGTCCCTAATATGATGATGTTGTCCAGATAGACTAGTCATATTTTGTTTATGTGTTCTTTCAAAACGAAATTCACTAGGCGTTGGAATGTCGCGTAGCGTTTTTTAGACCAAATGGCATGCGCCTGAATTCAAATTGGCCGACGTCAGTGTTAAAGGCTGTTTTTTGGTTTGAGTTATCGTGCATTTCAATTTGGTTTACCTAAACCGCTGGATAGGTATGTGGTTGTGTCGTACGTGTTTATTCCTAATTTGTCTAGTACGTCAGTTATATTAGATATGGGAAATTAATCATCTATTGTTTTTGAGTTTAATATGCGGTAGTGAATTATCATTCTAAATTTTTGTTTACGGAGGCGTCTTGTTTTTTGCACAATCCACGCTGGGGATAACCATGGTGAAGTGAATGTGATGGTTGTATAATTTTGTTGTCTATTTTGTAGTAGTTGTGTAACTTGGTTTCGAATTTCTTTTTTGTAGCATTCGTGGTACCTGGAGGGTTGTAGGGCTTTGTGTAGATAGGAATTTTGTCCGTGGTTTTTATTTCATGTTTGATTTCGTGTGTATATGTAAGTTCTTGATTGTCTTTAGGAATGATGTCGTTAAATTCCTCGATAATTTTAAAAAATTCTTCCTTTTCTTCTTCGTTTAGATGGTTTGCGCGTATTTTAATTTCAGTGGGTTCGGTTGCGTTGGGTTCTGGAAGTATTTAAGTTCGTATTGTTTGTCTAGTATTTTTACAGTGTTGTTTCCGAAATTTATGTCTATTTTTAATTCGATTATCGCGGGCAGTCCTAGTAGTAGGTTAAATTGTTTGTGGAAGTCGTGTAAATGGAATGTAATGTTTCTATTTTTGATTTTGATTAAAACTTATCCGTTGCCTGTAGCTGTGGTGAATGTGAACTGTTTGTTAAAAACTTTAAATTTTGATTTGTTTTCTTGTACGTAAGTTTTACTAATTAATTCATAGAAGATCCGGTTTCAATTAAGATGTAATAGTCGTTGCCACAGAAAGGAAGTTTCGTGTCACAGTAATTGTTTAGGATTTCTCCCTCGGGTTGCACGCAATTGTCGCTAAAAAAAGATTGTTTTCTTCTGTTTCAGTTTCTTCGAAATTTTGTTCTATTTTTAAGGGGTCGTCGTGATTAAAGTTGTCGATTTCTTCTAGGGGGTTATCGTCAATGATATCTTCGTTGTTAAATATTTCTTCCGCTATATAGTTCATGGGTTTGTTATTTTGGTATTGCGCGTTTTGTTGTGTGAAATAATTGTTGGGTCCTCTAAATTGTGTTGTTTGTTGTCTTGTCTGTGAAGACTGTTGGGGGCACGTTTTGTTGTTATCGCATTGTCGGGGTTTGTCTCGTTTGTAAAAGTTACAAGTACATATAAAATATACACAACAAACTTATACATTGGAGTTACTCTATTGGGTTTTATAGTTCTTTGCTGTTGATAATTAGTATATTTGGACGATTATTAGGTTTTATGAAAATCGGTTGTCTGGGGAATGGTGTTCCAGGGAACCGTGTGGGTGTAAGTTAGGTAGTCTGTTTACTATTCTGTTGTTATTTTCCGAATTCTGTAAGTATTGGAAGTCATTCATTAGCAGTTGTTCTACTTCGACAAGTGTTTTTGGACTTCGGATAGCTAAATTGTTCCTTAGTGGGTCTTGTAGTGATATTATGAAGTTAGTTGTTACAATTAATTCTTGGAATTGTATTAGATACTCTTTTTGATCATTGGTGCCATCATCAAGTAGATTTACTTTAGCTCTAAATAAGTTAAATTTTTCTTTGATTTCTGTTAGGGTATAAATCTTTTCTAGAAGGGTTGATTTTTGATATGTCTAAAATTAAGCTAGCGGGTTCTGTCTGTCTCCAAAACTATTTATTAGGTGTAATTTTAGTTCTTCCCAGCTTGCGAACCTAATGTTCCTAAGGTTTTCGTTCGCTGTTCCTATTATCTTGTTTTTTATGTTTAGAAAGACAATTTGTTTCTGTAGTTGAGTTAGGGCTGGTGTTATACTGTTTAATATTGCATTTATTTCGTCAATATTGAGGATGAATTGTGTTAATGTTTTCGGGTTTCCGTCGTACGTTGGATTGAGTAAAGTGTGAGTTTTAGTTCTCCCATCTTGGTGTGTGTGTATATAAATGTAAAATGTATATGATGTAAGTGTATAAAACAATTATTCAATGAAATAAATTCAGAATGAAATGAATTTAAAAAAAAATAATAAAAACAGAGTGAAAATAAAATACTAAATGATGAGTGCGTAATTTGTGTACATATATATATATATATATATATACACATGTTACTTGAGAGATATGAACGACGACCATCCAGTGATGGAAGCCGTTAGTTTGCCACTATGGCAAGCTTACACAGCAGCTACCCTAGAAGGGCGACGTTATACGTTAAGATGGTCGCGTGGCCACCGCCGCTTCAGCCTCCGACAAGGATTTTTGGGCAGTGTTCTGGTTGATATATTCTGGATCAGAGGATTATGGTGACAATTTAGTTTGGAGTGAAATTTTGTGTGACGAAATTGGGCTAGCTCTGAGATGAATGGAATGTTTAGGTCGGAGTGGATTGTGTGGTTGGAGACGTAGAAGGGAGCATCAACTACTGTTCTTAGGATCTTAGATTGTAGAGTTTGAAGTCGGTTAAGGTTGGATTGTTTTGCAGTGCCGTAGAGTTCTATGCCGTATGTCCAAATGGGGGCTAAAAGAGCAGTATATAGCATTTTTTGTTCCTTAAAGTCAGTTTTGAACGTTTGTCAAGTAGTCGTTTTAGCATTTTATATCTTAAGTTGCAGTCAATTCGTTTCAGTCTGGTATGAGGGTTCCATGTTAGTCGTTTGTCAAGAAATAATCCGAGATATCGTACTTGGTTCGCAATGGGAAGGATAATATTGTTAAAGTAAAGAGGAGGAAGAGTTTTTTTGTTTAAGGTGAATACTATGAGTTTGGATTTAAATTCATTTGCTTTGATCCTCCACTGCCGGAGCCAAGGTTCAAGAATATGAAGATGAGATTGTAGAGCACGAGTTGCCATGACAGGATCCACATGAGGAGAAAGAATTGCAGTATCGTCGGCAAATGTAAAAGTAATTGTATCTGGATGAGTCGAGTGGCAACTCCGAAAACCGAATTGGTGTTCAGGAATGACATTTAGTGGTGCTATTTCAGTTTGGAGGCGGAGTAGTAAAAGTTTTTCAAGTTTTTCCTGGGTAGGAGGCTGATTGGTCGGTATGAGCTAGGGAGATGTGTAGGTTTATTTGGTTTAGCTATTATTCTTATTAAAGAGAATTTCCAGAGGATAGGGAAGTAAGTGGTTCGTAGGACTGAGTTGTAAAGAGAAGTGATAAAAATTATTGCTTTTCTGGAGAGCTGTAATAGGGTGTTAGCGGTGATCAAATCGTAGCCAGGGCTTTTCTTTTTGGGGAGATTGTTAATTATATTCATTACGTCTTTTGGAGTAAATGGTTTAGGAGAAAGCGAGAGTGGGAGAGGGATGTCCAGTTCGTTGCGGATGTGTTCCGTATGTTGTGAGTCTTGTACATCGGGGTTAGGAATGAAGACTGTGGAAAGATGTTCAGCTAGACACTGAGCTTTCTCTTCGTCTGATTTGGCCCAAGAACCGTCTGTACGTTTAAGTGGGTGAGAGGTTTGTCTGTATTTGAGGATTTTCTTAGTAGCTGTCCAAAGTGAGTTGTCTTCTGTTGTTAAGGATTGTGTGTAAGCTGAGTACTGGTCATTGTAATATTTATTTAGTTCTTTCGTCAGTTCTCTTGTCAGTTGGTTAAATAATTTTTTATGGGAAGGGTATCTGGTGCGATGCCAAAGGGCTCTCGCACGACGTTTGCAGGTTATTAAATGTCTTAAGTGGATAGGTAGATTGTAAGGTAATTGCGTAGTTCTAGGTGAAGTATGTTGAGTAGATTGCCAAATGCTTTGTTGAATGGAAGTAGTCAAATATTCTACGTTATCGTCTAGTTGTTGTGGGGTCTTTAAAGGCACGTTTAAGTTCAATTTCTGATCAAGAGTCTGTCAGAATAACTCCCAGTCTACAATTCCATTTATAAGTGTCGGTCGTTGAGGTGTTTGTTTTGGGTGAATGTCTAGTGTCAGTATGACGGGGCTATGGTCGGAGGACAGATCGTTTAAGGTATATACATCAGTATGTAAAGTCGTAATATTAGAACAGATGAAGAAATCAAGTAGGTCGGGTCTTTTGCGAGGAGAGGTTGGCCAGTAAGTAGGTTGTGATGGTGATAAGCAGAAATAACTGTTTTGATTAAGAACTTATGAAGGATTCGGCCTCTCGGATTCGCCACCCGACTGCCCTAGCTAGGGTGCTTTGCGTTATAATCGCCGCCGCAAATAAAGCGAGGACCGAGAGAAGAAAAGTGGGATAAGAAATCATTTTGCTGGATTGTATGATTAGGGGGACAGTACACAGAAGCAAAAGTATAGGAAAATGGCCCCAACACTAGAGAGACGACGGTAGACTGTAGAAACGGTTTAGTATTGTAAGGATTAGAAAATGTGACAAGGAATTGCGAACCAGTACAGCGGTTCCACCATGGCCTGTTCCGTCGGGATGATTAGACTTGTATTATTATATTAATGTAAAACAAAGTCTTTATTCATATTATAGGATGATTATATATTTAATGTTTGTAGCTAAATATTATAAAAACTTAGCCCGCGACTTGGATGTCACATCTCACGGCTAAAAAACAATATTAAACTGATTAAAATGTGTTTGGCTATATATTATAAAAACATAGCCCCATTCTTGGATGCATCTCACAGCTCAAGGAAAATTTTACAGTCCGTAGAATGTTTCCAACAATACATAATAAAAACAAATTCTTTGTTTATGGTATTGGATGATAATATATTTGGCCCTAGTCCTGGGATGTCATCTCACGCCTTAACAAAAATATTAAAGTCCTTAGAATGTCCTTAGAACAATACATAAAAAAATCAAAGTCTAAAAATAACTAAAAAACACAAAGCATTTGTTCATCGTATTGTATGATAATATCAGAAAAATTATTAAAAAGTCCTTAGCTAAATATTATAACCACTTAGCCCTCGAGGTGGATGTCATCTCCCGGCTCAAAAACGATATTACAGTCCTTAACATGTTTCAAGCTAAATATTACAAAAACTTAGCCCTAGTCTTGTATGCCATCTACGGCTCAAAAACAATGTTAAAGTCCTTAGAATGTGTTTATCTAAATATTATAAGTGTAAACATAATTTAAACATGAACAAAATATCAAAAAATATTAAAGTGTTTAGCTAAATATTATAAAATATTAGCCCGCGACTTGGATGACATTTCACGGCTCAAAAACAATATTAAAGTCCTTAGAATGTTTCAAGCTAAATTTTACACAACTTAGCCGCATGTTCTGTATTTCATCTCACGGCTCAAAAATGATAATAAAGTCCTTAGAATGTGTTTAGCTAAATATTATAAGTGTAAACATGAATAGAATCCATAAAAATGCACAAAGTATTGAATATCAAAAAATATTAAAGTCCTTAGGTAAATATTATAAAATGTTTGCTCACGACTTGGAAGCCATCTCGTGGCTCAAAAACAATATTACAGTCCTTAGAATGTTATTAACAATGCATAAAAAAAACAAAGTCTTTATTCATAGTATTGAATGATAATTTATTTAATGTTTTTAGCTAAATATTATAAAATATTAGCCCTAGACTTGGATGACATCTCACGGCTCAAAATCAATATTAAAGTCCTTAGAATGTGTTTATCTAAAATATTATAAGTGTAAACATAATTTAAACATGAACAAAATATCAAAAAATATTAAAATCTTTAGCTAAATTTTATAAAATATTAGCCCTAGTCTTGTATCTCATCTCGCGGCCAAAAATGATAATAAAGTCCTTACAATATGTTTAGCTAAATATTATAAAATATTAACCCTAGTCTTGTATGCCATCTCGTGGCTCAAAAACATTATTAAAGTCCTTAGCGTGTTCCTAGCTAAATATTATAAAATCTTAGCCGCATGTTCTGTATGTCATCTCACGGCTCAAAAACATTATTAAAATCCTTAAAATGTGTTTATCTAAAATATTATAAGTGTAAACATGAATAGAATCCATAAAAATGCACAAAGTATTGAATATCAACTTTAGCTTAAGGATTAAAGTCCTTAGCTAAATATTATAAAATGTTTGCCCACGACTTGGAAGCCATTTCGCGGCACAAAAACAATATTACAGTCCTTAAAATGTTTCAAGCTAAATATTATAAAAACTTAGCCCTAGTCTTGTATGCCATCTCCCGGCTCAACAACATTTTTAAAGTCCTTAGAATGTGTTTATCTAAAATATTATAAGTGTAAACATGAACAAAATATCAAAAAATATTAAAGTCTTTAGCTAAATTTTATAAAATCTTAGCCCTCGACTAGGATGACATGGCACGGCTCAAAAGCATTATTAAAATCCTTAAAATGTGTTTATCTAAAATATTATAAGTGTAAACATGAACAAAATATCAAAAAAATATTAAAGTGTTTAGCTAAATATTATAAAATAGTAGCCCTCGACTTGGATGACAGTTCACGGCTCAAAAACATTATTAAAGTCCTTAAAATGTATTTTAGCTAAAATATTATAAGTGTAAACATGAACAAAAAATATTAAAGTGTTTAGCTAAATATTATAAAACATAGCCGCAGGTCAGGCATGCCATCTCGCGGCTCAAAAATATTTTTTTTACCTTAGACTGTTTTCAAGCTAGATTTTTCAAAACGTAGCCGCATGTCTCGCATGCCATCTCCCGGCTCAAAAATATTTTTTTTCCTTGGTTAAAAATCAGATGGGGGTCTCATCGTAATTTTGTAGCCGCGCGCCAGACCCCTGCCTTCGGGCGTAAATTCATAAGTGCCTGGGGCTCAAAAAAAATGGCCCTAGAATCCGCAAATTATATCTACTCTTTATTTATTTATTATTTTATTTTGGTGCATAAATTTATTTCCCCTTTTTTTGCCTGGGGTGCCCCCTAATAGAATTATATCGCTTGAAACCTACTGCCACTCCTCTCAATCTACTAACAGAATCTACCACTGTAGAAGAATTAAAAAAAGAACCCCGGTGGCACTATTATTTTCTTCTAACCACATAGCCATCATAACAGGTATGATAATCGGCGTTATTCTCCTTGACGTATCTGATCATGCGTCTGTAAGTGTCACTCGTTTTGGCATTAATTACTAAGTCAGTAATCCGTGCTTTGCAAGAAAAAGTATCAATTTCTACTAACTGTGATAATGCAGTACATAGTGCTGCATATTGGTTGACATTCTTAACGTATATAGGGGGAGGTTTGTGAACACGTACTGGGGTGGTGGACGTTTTGGCATCCATACTTTCTTGATCAGCAAGAGGAGCAAATGGATTATTTGATAGGACTTCCGGCGGGGCTGTCACGGTCGCTACTGTTTTCTTTGAGATTGCCATTGGTGGTTGACGAAAAACAGTTGGACTGAGAGGTGTTTGTTCCTTGGGAGATTATGAGCTATTATCCTCTTGCAGCTTGACAGAGGTTTTGGTGTTAGGGATTATGTCTTTGACCTTTCTTACTTTCTCTTACTCCTAGTAAGAAGTTCACTTACTCAACCGGAAGTTCCACTTTACTAGTTGGATTTTTTACTTTTTTGCGATTTTCTCAAAAATGGCTCCGACGATTTTCTTTAAACTTGGAACATCAACCACACATACAAAGAGGTACAACTTTTATTTGAAACATTTCTCCGGGAAAAGGCATTTAAGGGCACTTTTGGGGGGAGGGGTGGGGTTAGGTTTCCATCTAAAGTGCTATTTCAGTGTTATTAGACATTCTGTCATCTAAATAATATTAATTAGAATTAAATATGTTGTTGAAATTCCGAGTTTGAAAAAATCGGATAACCGGAAGTGCGTTTCACTTTACCACTTTATTTCTCAAAAATGGCTCTGACGATTTTCTTGAAACTTCGTATATAAACTAAACATGCAAGGATCTACAACTTTTATTAAAAACATTTCTCTGGGAAAATTCATTTAAGGGCACTTTTAGGGGAGGGGTGGAGTTGTTTTTCTCTAAAGTGCTGTCACAGTTGATTATACAATTCTTTCATCCAAACAAAATTAATTAGAAATAAATAGATGGCCAAAATTCCGAGTTTTAAGAAATTTAGTAAACCGGAAGTGCGCTTTTACTGAACAGTTTTTTCACTTTTCGACGAATTTCGTTAAATTTGGTACACAAACTATAAAATTTGTCAATTATAATTTTGAGAACAGGAGTAAGAGAAAGTTGTGTGAGTGTTTCACTCCAGATTTTTTTAATTTGGTACACAAACTATAAAATTTGGCAATTATAATTTTTAGAACTGTACAATAAAAGTTACAAGGACATTGTACAATAAAATTAAAGAGGTACGCGCTTCAGCTAAGCAAAATAATGAAAAGGAAAAAGTTACTAGAGCCAAATATTATAATCGGAATGTATCTAAACATCAATTTCAGGTTAATGACAATGTTTACCTCAAAATTTTCAAACCTCAGGGCAAATTTGGTCATAAATTTTCTGGACCTTACAAAATAGACAAATTATACCCCAACCATACTGTACGCTTACGTGTGGAAGACGGTAAAAAAGTAGTACACCTCAGTAAAATTAAAAAGGCATGTGTAAAGAAAATGCCACTATCCCAAAATAAGCATCCTATGGTACTTCGCGACCGACGTAAAACATGAAACACTAGAAGTCATTCTCATTCTCCATGACACTCTTCTCAACCTATTCTCAACTCCACAAACAACACCATATGTATATATTTAATTAATACCATATAATTAATTGCCATATAATTAATAAACTTATTTACCATATTTAAAAAAAAAAAATTGCATGTAAACAATTAATTAGTCTTAAGAACTAAAATGTATATTACTTACAATAATTTAAAATTTATTTTATTTGCAGAAACCAAGATCAACACCTAAACTATTTGATACTTCTGTTATGTAATGCAATGTTTAACAGCGACCTCTTTAATTAACACATTTTTTTCTGTTCCAGCAAGGACGATTCAATGCAGAAATTGAGAAATTCTTAAATAATTGACATTGATTTAGTATAAATTTTTCATTATGATATACCTAATAATATAATTATATACCTAATATTAATAATTTGTATATATTTTTTTTTGCAGATTTAATGTCTAAAGCATAATGCCTATATAGTTTGATGTTTTGATGTTTATTTAGATATTCATATGTATCTAATTTTTTTCAGTTCGCTTTAAAAGAAAACTGCATTACTTCTATTAGTTATATTTTGTCGATCTTTTAATTTATTAATCTAACATTTTTCTAATATTTAATTGTTTTCTTAATGTATGTTCAAGGTACCTAGAAAGCACAGCATAGCCGAATAGCTCTTGGATTACGACGGCCCAAATATGCATGCATACCCCACAAAGTAGCTACTTACCTTAATAACTTAATATTTACTTCAATAGCAAAAACTGTCTTGCTATTTGCATAAAATTGAGTGGCCAATAATGTTTTTATGTTAGATTTAACAATTGTAAAAATTTTAAATTTCGCTTTTCCAGATTGAAACTTCTTCACAGCTACATCATTGCATGTGTATGCATGAATTGCATGTCTATGAATGTATGCATGAATTGTATGTCTATGAATGTTGCATGAAAATAGCATGTTAGCCATGTATTTATATATATATATATAAATTAATTTTGTGTTTAAAAGAATTAGTTTCAGATACAACATTCTACAAAAGGAATTGATACTAAACTTCGTATTCCTCATAATCCTATGATCCGCCTACAAACACACATAAAACTAAACTAAATCAAACAAACATTTAAACTGATAATGAATCGATGAATTCGCTATGTACACTAATATTACCACAACCACACACTGAGAACGATCACAATTATAACTTATGATCATAGTAAATAAGACTACACAAACTGAAAATTATATTTATTTATTTATTTAATACTTGTTATAAGATCTAAAGATCGGAACAAGGTGAGTTGTTGAACAATACAAATACCAAAATAAATCACTTACAAAATATAAATACAATACATAATCTGAGTAAAAAAGCAATTAAGTACTTCTGATATTGGAAAAAAAAAAAAACAACTAAATTAGACATACTGGAAGATAAATAATAATATTAATAAAGGAATATAAAAAATGAAAATAATAATCTGAAATTAAGACAAATACACGACTCAAACAGATTGCTGTCCTTTGACATATATAAAAATTAAAGGAGATAAAATAATCTAAATTTAAATTTACTTATATAGATATATAATTCACTTTCCCATCACAGCATGCCTCATCTTTAAAATCCTAAACAGAAAACTGTACAATATCAGAGCTTCTTTATGGTTAGTTATATTCAGTAAATTGAAATAATCGTAATTACAATCTTGCAGAATTACGCTGAATGGTTCTATATTACGAAGCGATTCATAGACTGGACATATTAAAACTAAGTGATATAATGTTTCATTTTCATTCAAGACACATAGTTCACAACGTTTTCTACAGTCCACTATGTAATAATATTATTAAATGAAAGCTTTAAGTAATAAGTTCCGGATAGTCTTAATTGCGCAATTACATTTTGTACTTTTAATGAAAGCTTCTTGTCCAGTAAATATTGAGGTACACAATCTAATGGCTGTAGTAGGTGGTAGTAAGGAGAAAAACTGGAGTTGATAATTCTATTTGAGTCCGCCTCAATCAGATAATTTTTACAGTCATTTAATGATTTTTGAAGTTGTTTGCACTGGTCCAATAAACTATGAGGATTAAAACGAAAGGGTTTGAAATTGTTCACAAAAAGTCTAAATTGTGACACCCAGTTATATTTTACTTTACTGTCTGCATCTAATTCCAATAATTTTAGAAAACAAATTTTTGGGTAGCGATGGTTATCCATGCGAGCTAATTTACTTAACCAACTGACCGAGTATTTAAATAGGAAATAGCTTCGGTGGATTCTGGCGGTTTCTTTTCTAATTAAGTACCCTGGAGTATTACGAGGTAGACACAACTGAGTTTTAAAAAAATTAATTTGCACACGGTCAAGGATATCTGAGTATTGTAATCCCCATATAGGGGCGCAATAAAAGAGCACACTTGTTATTAAAGCATCTAAAAGCTTATTTTTGGTTAACCATGAATTTGACTTAATACGCCATAACAAGGAGTTAACACCACTCTTTGCACAATTAGCTCTTTTCACAAAATAATTAACGGTTTCTCCAAACAACCCATTTCTATAAAACGGCACACCTAAATATATATAGCTATCGACAATATCAATCTCTTTCTCATCATAGTAAAACGTTTTAGTTTGTTTCACCTTACTTTTAGAGAATATAACTATTTTAGTTTTTTCAGCGTTAACCGACAGATTATTAGCTGAGGAGTATTCCATTAAAACATTTAATTTATTACGAACATCAGTATATGAATTACCAAAAATAACGAGATCATCCGCAAACATTATCATTAAAATATCGGTTTTAGCATTTATTGGGATACCATGGCAGTTTTTACTTCTAAAGTAAAGCTCCATCTCATTCACAAATAAACTGAAAATAAATTTTCCACTAATTCCCATGTTGTAGAGTTTTTCCCATAATCGCGAATGATTGATTGTGTCGAATGCTTTACGAAAGTCGACAAAAACACAAAATAATTTTTTGTTTGCTGACAGTGAAATTTGTATCATTGAAGTCAATATAAAAACATTATCCATACAGCCTCGATTAACTCTGAAACCCGACTGGTTCTCGTGTAAAATCTGGTTATAGTCTATCCAAGATAGTAGGCGATTTAAAAGAGTTAACGTAAAAATTTTAGTAATGCATTTAACGAGAGCTATGGGTCTATAATTGTTTGGATCATTTACTGGACCTTTTTTATGAAGCATTATAAACTGCAATTTTGTCCAGGAGGAAGGCAATTTCTCCGAATCTAGACACCTATTATACAAAACCTGTAAATATAACAGCCAATTGCTGGGCAGATTTTTAAAAAATTCATAAGATATTTTATCCAGGCCAGGAGATTTATTAGGTTTTGTTTTAGATATGGCAGACATGATTTCTTCCTGTGAAATATAACTATCCAGTACTTGATCCCTAACATCAAAAAATAATGTGTCATTAAATACCCTTGAAGGGTAGATCTCATTAAAATAAGAGTGCCATTCAGCGTCAGATATATTGTTAAAATTAAATTTTCTTTTCCTATAAATATTAATAATATTCCAAAAAGTAGTAGTGTCCCTAACATTCGATATTTTATTTGTTATTTCTTTTTCATAATTATGCTTTTTCACTTGCAACAAAGATCTGAATTTATTTTTAAGCTGCAGATAGTTAGATTTTAGTGGTTCACAAAAGCCAAACTTTTTACATTCATTAAGGGCAGCTTTTACAGATTTTTTAAACAAATTACATTCTTTGTCAAACCATGGATTTCTGTAATTAGACTTTGTTACTGATTTAGATGGAGGAATGCTCACTTTTAAATTTGATTTTTCACATGATTCTTTAATAGCTAATAATAAATTTTCATTAATATCATTGATATCAGAATTCTCGAAATTAATTGCAATTCTAGGAGAAAACAGCATATTTTCTCCAAATAAATCAGTTTTACTTGGGTTCCATTTATAAACATCCATATTACGGAAAATTGGGACACTATCTGACTTTACTAAGTTGCTAATACAGTAATTAAGAAGTACTTTAACAGGTTGGTGATCTGAATTTGTAATAGTATTCTCTATAGACATATCCTTTATAAACTCCAAAGTAGAAAAATTACACCATACTAAATCTATACTCGACAATCCAAGTGTGGAAAAGTGTGTAAATTGGGCCGGGCTGTCACTAAGAGTACGTCCATTAAGTAATATTAAGTTATTTTCTTCCATGGAATTGACCAAGCTTCTACCCATTCCGTCTACAGTTAAATCAAGAGCTGATCTCGTGGAAGTTAAAGAGGTCATACAAAAATATTCATCGCAGCTAATCTGATTCAAAGTACCGACTCTACAATTAAAATCGCCCCCTAGCAACAGGCAGGTGTCAAAATCTGTGTGACTATTGACAGTGGAAATTAAATCATCTAACATAGGACCCAAATTTATTTTTGGTTGAAAATAAATATTTCCAATTAAAATACTTCTACCATTTTTTAACTTAACTTTAATAAGAATCCAATTTGGATTTAAATTAATTAACTCTACACTAGTGATCATTTTATGTACAAATGTAACCAAACCACCACTTGCTCTTCCCTTTCTTTTTAATTTAATAGCATCAGAAAAATAATAAGAATAATCATTAAACAATGAGGGTAATCTGGATGGCGTATTCACCAGCCAGGTTTCAGAAATACAGAATACGTGAGGAGGGATTCTATTATCAGTAAAATAATCACTTACATTAGTAAAACCTTGAGCATTCCAAAAAATTATACTGAAAGGATCACTATGTAGTAATACACTTCGATTCACTATGGTACGCTGAGGATCGCCGCTACTCCCGCCTTGTTGAACCTTAATGCCTGAATTATTCACTGGCGAAACTAACAGGGCCTGATAGGTACAGTATTTATCCGATAAAGATTCTTTTGATTTGCTTACGTATTTCATTATCAATGTTTTGTTACCTAACGCGTGCTCGTCCGACATCCCGTTTTCCTGATTCTCGTAACTTTCTGATTGCTATTTAGCCGGGCTTTTACCTGTTTTCTTTCTCCTACTATCAGTTTTCAGCTCATTCTTCTTTATCCACTTTAATAAAGGTTGTCCTTGAACAGGTCCTTTTTTTAGCTGTCCACTTCTTAACTGTCTTGCCTGACTTGAAGTTATATCTTTACTTACTGATTCTCTTTCTTTATCTGACTCCTCAAAGTCCGACGTAGTAGTTGTGCCTGTTGATAGAACTTCATCTATATCCAACGACTTTAAATCTGACAGTGAAAAAGGAGTTCCATTAATGAGTAACTTATTATACCTAAGAGCAGCTCTGCATTGCGCATTGCGAGCTCTATGCATATATGGGAGCAATTGACGCCTCACCTCTCTTACTTCAGTACTGTAATCATGTGACAGACCAATTTTAGTTCCTTTAAGGTTTTTAGACATTTTCAGGATTTCCATTTTTTCCCGATAAGATATAAATTTAATTAAAATTGGTCTCTTAACTGTCACATCGCGCCCCATAATTTTAATTTGCTCTATATCATTCACGGTCATTGGGACTTTTAACACATCTTGTATTAGCGCTATCACTTTATCTTCTAGTTCTTGAATATTAACATTTCCTACTTCGATAAAATTATACAAAATTACATTCTTTTCTCGTAGAATTCTCTGTATATTGTTGGTAACTTCAGTGAAATTATTAATTTTTTCATTTAAAGATTTGTAATTGATTTCGATAGCTTCAATTTGATTCAAAGTAGCAGTTAACTGCGTTTGATAGCTACATACTTTATTGTCCAAATCATAAATCTGTTTTCCTAAATTTTTATTTATTTCCTCTAGCTTCTCCATTACTTCCTTAAACCCCTCCATAATGTTCTTCTTTTCTTTTTTATTAATTACTTTATTGATAGTTAAGTAGTAGTAATAATAAAGGAATAAAAATACTTGATCGATCCCAAAAGTTATTATTAGGAATAATTATGAATAATTGTGAAAGCAGAAATAAAATTAGAAATTAGAAAGCGTACACAAATTTTAAATCTAAATCGTTGACCTATATATAAAAAATAAATATTTAGATAAGTCAGCTGTTAAATGAAGTGGGGTCATACACTAGAGAAAGATAGAGTTAGAATCACGCAGACACAAATAGAGAGAACTCACCAAGCTAGATCAAACCTCTTTGAGAAGTTCAAGAGTCCAATAAACATAATAACAGTTACACAACTATTCCCTTTTTAACAAACACTTTTCACGTAACAAATAAAAAGAACCACTCGTTGAATTTTTTTGAATCACTACTCAAATTAAAGGGCAGACGAAAACACCAATTTTGATTATAAAATCAAAAATAAAGGATTCCATTAACCCAACTAAATCATAAAAAAACTAGAGAGCACATTCAACAGAACTGTCCACAATGCAAGCTAGACAACAACTCTTCAACTGAAAATTATATATATCTGTTTGCAAATGCAACAGTTGTCGATGTACAACTAGGTTAACAATTTCTTTCCACAAGATGAACACCAACTAACTGCACGTATTTCCAAAGGGAAATATACTCAAATATGCCTGCACATGCAGCAATTAATAAATTAGACATACAAATATTACTTCAAGATGGACAAGAAAAGGGCGCCAACTGGACATATTCCAAAGGGAATACTCACAAACTGCACAAATTTCCAAAGGGAAATAAACTTACACGACATTTCCAAAAGGAAATAAAATAACACCACAGCATTTCCAAAGGGAAATTGACTAACGACTCAACATTTCCAAATGGAAAGGGATCAACAACACAATATTTCCAAATGGAAATTGAAAACATACTTAACGCTCAAGCCACAAGCTACCTACACACATCCACACCATTACATTACACTTTAAAGACGGGTTTACTTACTGCTTTTTGTTTTGAGTCTGACTTAATAACTTCACTGTAGGACATTTTTCTTAGAATACCTTCCTCCTGCACATGTTCCACTGCTTTAGAATTCTTTTTCAACTCTAATATTTCTTTCTTGAAATCTTCAAATATCGTCTGTAGAACATTCACCGATTCTAAAATACATTGCCTTAACTCATTCTTCAAATTTCCACTTTTTTCTGTCACTTTTATAAGTTTTTTAATCGCAGTGTTAAAAACAACATCTTTATCTTATCACTTTCCGCCATCTTGTATGTATGTGTGTGTGTGTGTGTGTATGTATGTGAACTGCATAGCTCAAAAATTAAAAACCGTAGAAAGTTGAAACTTGATATTCCGTTTAGGTATCACCAATCTGAGAGTCCGTTATCTGTCAAAATTCCTCAACCGGAAGTACCATTTTACTAGATGGTTTTTTTACGTTTTTGCGATTTTTCAAAAATGGCACCGACGATTTTCTTCAAACTTGATGTATCAACTACATATAAAAAGAGCTACTTTGAACTACATATACAAATGTTCTATTTGAAACATTTCTCCGGGAAAATTCATTTAAGGGCACTTCCGGGGGAGGGGGGTTAGGTTTTCATCTAAAGTGCTATTTCAGTTTATTAGACAATTCTGCATTCTTAATAATGTTAATTAAATTAAAAGTATTGTTGAAATTCCGAGTTTGAAAAAATCGGATAACCGGAAGTGCGTTTATTTCAACACTTTACTAAATGATTTCTTCACTTTTTCGCGATTTTCTCAAAAATGGCTCCGACGATTTTCTTGAAACTTCGTATATAAACTAAACATACAAAGATCTACATCTTTTATTTTAAACATTTCTCTAGGAAAATTCATTTAAGGGTACTTTTAGGGGAGGGGTGGGGTTACAGCTTCCTCTAAATTGCTATCATAGTTGATTAAACAATTCTACCATCCAAACCAAATTAATTAGAAATAAATAGATGGCCAAAATTCCGAGTTTCAAGAAAATTAGTAAACCGGAAGTGCGCTTTTACTAAACTGTTTTTTCAATTTTCGATGAATTTCGTTAAATTTGGTACACAAACTATAACATTTGTCATTTATGATTTTGGGACAGGAGTAAGAGAAAGTTGTGTGAGTGTTTCACACCAGATTTTTTTTATTTTGTTTAGGCGAGTTGCCTGAAGTACAGGTCCTCTTTTTTAGAGTTACTGACGAAATAGACTCATTGTCTGTGGAGATGTCGCTAGTTTCACTTATTACAGAGGAAAATAAATAAATGAAGAGTTAGTATTTTAAGTCTCTATGTACACTATTAATACAGAAAAATTATTTACAATTATTATTTTATACAAATACTAATTACTATTTACACTATACTACTACTTACAGTTTTCGTTTTCATTTCTCTAAATCAATGGTAGTTTAATAGTTTTTGAAGTCCACAGACTTATAACACAGAGTTAAAAATTAAGGCACTTAATATAGGTTATACGCACTGTAAACTAAAATGTTTAAAAATAAAGTCATAGAAGTACTAACATGCAGACCACTGTTTTAAATCAAGAGAGGAACACTCAAAATTATCCCTTTGCATAAAATTAGGCAAAAAAGGCTACGTATTTTTGAGAAATTTAAATTTAAATCTGCATTATAAAAACTTCGCGTCTTGTTTATAATAAAGCAATCAGCTGATTCCCTTCAATATTCAAAATTGGTTTATATTACTATTTGAAGTTATCATTTGAATGATTCAATCAATTTTCTCAATTATTTTAAATATAATCGATTAGATTATTCTTATCAATTGTTTTAACAAAGATTAAAATGAATAAGAATAAAAATGAAAATTTAAATTTAAAAAAAAAAAATTTTTTGTTGGATAACTGTTATTTCGAAATTATTTTTCGAATTATTTTCTTTTCTTTAAATTATTGAATAACAATTATTACTCACAATAATATTGATATTGGAGTTGGTGCAATTTCCATTTGCGGCAGCAGTCGCTCTGCGGGCTTAGTTAAATTTGTTGATTCTCTCCCTGTTGAACGTGGATTCAGTTCTATATGTGGTGGCTTGACCAATCTGGATTTTGCAACAAAGAGTTTTTTTTTTAAAAAACCCCTGGCCAGTGCTTTTCAAACATCTCATTTCAAAATTAATTTATTATATAAACTCAAACACGACTGAAACAATAAAAAACACGAAATAAACAACACGAATCAATCACCTTGCCATATGATTAAATTACTAAGTTAATGATACGATATATGATCTTTATTTTTAATTGTATCGCCTGGTAGATTGTATCTACCACAATATATATAGCATTAGAGACATTTTCCGTGGTAGCCTGCTTCATTTTGTGGTCATCGACCGGTTTCGGGCGTTCGCCCATTTTAGGATGCGTTTTCAGACAGTGTGCCAACACAGACTCGTACAGAGACTTAGTTCACACTAACTCCTGTTTAAAACACACAACGAGTTAGTGTGAAACTAGGTCTCTGTACGAGTCTGTATTGGCACACTGTCTAAAAAACGCATCCTGAAGATGGGCGAACGCCCGAAACCGGTCGATGACCACAAAATGAAGCAGGCTACCACGGAAAATGTCTCTGATGCTTTCCAGCTCTGCGGAACCAACCACCACAACAAATATATACCATTCGCTAAAACATTTTTTTCATTCCAAATATGTATTTTGGGCTGAAAACTCAAGTTCGAAAATTTCGCACGATGGCAATACTTCCTCTTACTAGGAGTGAGATGAAATAAAATAGGTAACCATAGCAATATCATTGGAATTTTTGGGTTTGTTAATTTTGTTTAGTTGTTATATGCCTGTTGTTTTTGTATCGTAGTTTTTATAAATTGTTTTAAGATGTTGATTTTTTGTGTTATGTTTTTTTATTTAAGGAAATGTTTATGGCTAGCTCTATCAATCAGCCAAACAAGACTAGTCATTTTTGTTCCATAGGTGGCAATATTGTTAGCTTTTTTCTTTGTTTTGATCCTGACTTCAAACAGAACTGTCGGCTAGCTAAAAAAGTTTGGAAAATTTTCTTGAAGTGTCTAATATCCTCAAAAGAATGTGGAATTTGAAATTTACTTGTTGAGCTAATCACAAATTTCAAAGGCGGATTGTTAATATTTAAATTTTATATGCTAATCGAAGGACCTTATTAATACATTAAAAGGAATCTCTTTTTCAATGCAGAATGATAAATGGGGCTGCGGAGTATGGGTTGATCAGAAGGTGCCGTAAAAAGGGGGGGATGAATAAAATAAGCGGCCAAGTGTGGGGTGGATTGTTTAGTGCACGGCCGTGCCTTTTTATTGGCTGTTATTCCTTATGCCGCAGTCGCCTGGGGAAATACACTGGCGGACTGTATGTGTGACATCAGGGTCAGGATCTATCATGCATCACCCTAGCCGGACGGTTAATAATAGATCACTCAGTTCCTATTCCAACAGCCAGTGGAGTTACTTTGCTTTATTTATATTTATCCAAAGCCAAGGTAGCGGCAGCAAATTGTGCCTCTGAAATCAACTTGCACCCAGCATTCCCACAGTTTACTATCTCCCAGCCAGCGTGGCCCTCACACTTTGTATGTCGTATAATTTGGTAGAGCATTTTAAATGGCTTTTCACTTCCACCAACCTGCGTTTCTTCTTCTTTGTAATCTCATCCAGATTTCCTTCATCTGTTTATTACTCTCTCTTAACGCTACGCTTTATTTTTTCATTTATTTTCTACGTGCAAAACAAAAACAACTACTTCCAAAAATACGAACTAATGTCAAGGGGAAATCACTTTCCCTAAATGAAATAAAAGTTAAACAATTTACTTAAAGAAATTATTGAAGAGCATTCATAAAAAGTACTTTGAAATAAAAGCTATAGTTTCGATCACATTTATTGTCTTTTTCAGAGGTATTAAAGAAAAGGTGGTGAACATGTTTTTTAAAACTGGAAATAGTTAATATCGTAATAAAAAAAAAAACTCGCTTTGAAACACTCACTCGACTTTCTCTTACTCCAATAACTACAAATTAATTAAAAAAAAGAGAAAGTTTTTTAAAACCGCAATGGTTACAAACATTAGCTGGGCTGGCCATAAAAAAAGTTGATAGGGGTCAGACATATATACTAATGGACATCGTGGGCACCCTCTGGTCTATATTTCTTACAATTCAGGTCTAATAGTTCGCATCGACATTTTATATCGATTCTTTAGCAAATCGCAATCATTGATTTCTTCAATAAAATCAATAATGATGAAATCAGAAATGGAAGGTGGAAATAAAAAAGGGAATAATTCAATAAATGTCAATAATGAAATCAGTGTTGGGAAAAATAGTTTATATTATAGAAATGAGGATCTAGGTCCATTCCACATTATAATAGAAAGTTTAAATCATGAAAAAATCGGCATTTCAAGAATACACCCAATGGCTCTGGGTAGGCTTATTCATTTAAGCTCATTCACTTAATCCAGATATTGCCAAAAATATAATAATTATAAAAAAGATTGGGAGGAACAGGTTAAGGGTTGAATTTGACAATGCTGTATCAGCCAACAAAATGATGAATGCCTCAGCCTTAAAAGAGAAGGGTTTCAATATGTATATACCAAGGTATTTACTGCAACAAACGGGTATTATACGTGGAGTAGATACAGAGATACCTGTTGAGGAAATTAATGAAGTCATAAAGGGACCACATGGGGCCCATTTAGAAATAATTGAATTGTGCCGATAAAAAATAAAAATTCAAGATAGGGATAGTAATGAAGTAAAACTGATCCCTGCTCAGTCAGTTCTGATGACTGTTAGGGGCCAGACATTGCCTCAGCATGTTTACATCCATTATGTGAGTTGTGAGGTTCACACTTACATACAAAATGTGATACAATGCAAGAGGTGCTGTTGATATGGCCACTTCCAGGATCTTGTAACTAATTTATAAATAACATGATACTAACATTTTTTCCACCTCTTCCAAACATTTATTTCTAAAATTATGTCTGCATATAGTGATCATGTTATATAAAACTTCAGGCCACATTTCAACTTCTTTAATGTCCCACGTTTGCGGTAAACCTCACATTTCTCCCAAACGAATCATTCTTCAAACCAACCCACTTTGTTTTTAATCACCTCCTTCGCTACAAATTTTGAAAGTCTGTCATCATTCAGCGTCAGTATTTTCACTTTGTAGTTAAAATGTAATTTTAATGAAAAAAAATAAAAAAAAATAGGATCAAATCCCATCTCCAGATAAAGCACATAGTTTGGTTTGTTATATGGTAAACCTACAAACTTTTTCTATCTCCTCCGATCTTCTGTAGCCCTACACTTGTGCCCCATAGCAGACCAACTATGACCGATTCAAAAACTCTAAATTTACATGTAAGCGGGATTTCTTTTTTCAAAAATATATTCTTCCGCGTTTCATTAATTCCTACCTTACCAATTTTAGTCTTAAATAAAGAGTGTTTTTTCTTGTTAAGTGTTGGAGTTAGAAGGATTCCCAGGTATTTGTAACAATTCACCATTTCTATTTCTTTTCCTTTCCAGGACCATTTTACACATTTATTTAATCGTCCACCTTTCGTTCTAAAAACCATAATCTTAGATTTCGACAGGTTCACTGCTAGATTCCACTTATCGACATATTTTTCCAAACTCTTTATCATATTCTTTAAAGAAAAAAATCCTACCGGAAATATATTCCCTTGACAATTTTCTAGAATACCAGAAAATAGCGGCAACAGTTAAGAAATTATCAAAGTGGCCAAGAAGAAATCGGGCTACTTTTTGTAGCAACTTAAACAGGACCACCCCTATTAAACAGATTTGGGAAAAAATTAAGAAAATACAAAATAAATATTCCACACTCCCTCCCCAACAGCAGGGGAGTGGTTGAGTATTTTCAGAATGCTTCATCCCCTTCTTTTGTCCACCCCATTTCAGATGGGATATGGCTCGAAGAACATTAAAGTACTTTCCCGCTTTCCCTAGTACTGTCTGAATATGTGACTTCCATGTCAATGTCTTGTCCAAAGTAAGCCCTAAGTATCTGGCCTCTTTGATAACTCTAAATGAGTGGCCTGCTAGTGTAACACTGCCTCCTAAAAGCAACATTCTTTTCCTCGAGAATGTACATAATATGGATTTTTCCTCCGAAATGGAAAGCCCATGGTCAAGGGACCAATCATTTAAAACATTCACAGCCACCACCAATTTCTCCAAACATTCCACAGTGGAGGTCCCATCGAATAGAGAAACACATCATCTGCGTACTGAAGCACTCCCAAGTCTTCGTCCCTCAATGAGTCTATATCTAGAGCGTATATTGCATATAATAGTGAGATAAAATGCCTCCCTCAGGCAGGCCTAGCCTACTCCAGCCAGCGTGGACCTAATAGCTTATCATTTAGACGGGTAAACAGTTTCCTTTCTGAAATCAATTTCATTACATTTCGTACAAACAAACTGGGCAAACCAATATTTTGCATTTACTTGCTAATGTTGGAAGATGTACATTGCCAAAGGCTCCTGCAATATCTAAAAACAAAGCGAGAACTGTTTTATTGACAGTTAGCCCTAGCTGTATGTCGGTCACTAATTCTGCTTGGCAGTCTATTACGGACCTTCCTCTACGGAATCCGAATTGCGATCATGGTAATACATTATTGTATTCTAACCACCACTCTAGTCTATCTTTAATGATTCTCTCAAACGTTTTCATGACACAAGAAGCCAGTGAAACAGGTCTATACGATTTGTAATCATCTCTTGGTTTCTTGTTTTTAAGGAGCGGTATGATAATGTATTCTTTCCATTCCTCTGGATACACTGAACACCATATTTCATTAAAAATATTTAGGAGAATTTTTTTCCCATCGGAAGGCATGTGGTACAACATTACAAAGTGGATGTTATCACTACCTGGGGCTGTATTAGGGTTACTTTCAATTGCTTTGTTAAGTTCTTGTAACCAAAATGGTTCGAGAACTTGATGATTATTACTTAAATTTTCATTAAGTTCCATTGAGTTTTAGACAAAAGGAGGGGATGAAGCATTCTGAAAATACTCAACCACTCCCCTGCTGTTGGGGAGGGAGTGAGGAATATTTATTTTGTATTTTCTTAATTTTTTCCCAAATCTGTTTAATAGGGGTGGTCCTGTTTAAGTTGCTACAAAAAGTAGCCCGATTTCTTCTTGGCCACTTTGATAATTTTTTAACTGTTGCCGCTATTTTCTGGTATTCTAGAAAATTGTCAAGGGAATATATTTCCGGTAGGATTTTTTTCTTTAAAGAATATGATAAAGAGTTTGGAAAAATATGTCGATAAGTGGAATCTAGCAGTGAACCTGTCGAAATCTAAGATTATGGTTTTTAGAACGAAAGGTGGACGATTAAATAAATGTGTGAAATGGTCCTGGAAAGGAAAAGAAATAGAAATGGTGAATTGTTACAAATACCTGGGAATCCTTCTAACTCCAACACTTAACAAGAAAAAACACTCTTTATTTAAGACTAAAATTGGTAAGGTAGGAATTAATGAAACGCGGAAGAATATATTTTTGAAAAAAGAAATCCCGCTTACATGTAAATTTAGAGTTTTTGAATCGGTCATAGTTGGTCTGCTATGGGGCACAAGTGTAGGGCTACAGAAGATCGGAGGAGATAGAAAAAGTTTGTAGGTTTGCCATATAACAAACCAAACTATGTGCTTTATCTGGAGATGGGATTTGATCCTATTTTTTTTTATTTTTTTTCATTAAAATTACATTTTAACTACAAAGTGAAAATACTGACGCTGAATGATGACAGACTTTCAAAATTTGTAGCGAAGAAGGTGATTAAAAACAAAGTAGGTTGGTTTGAAGAATGGATTCGTTTGGGAGAAATGTGAGGTTTACCGCTAACGTGGGACATTAAAGAAGTTGAAATGTGGCCTGAAGTTTTATATAACATGATCACTATATGCAGACATAATTTTAGAAATAAATGTTTGGAAGAGGTGGAAAAAATGTTAGTATCATGTTATTTATAAATTAGTTACAAGATCCTGGAAGTGGCCATATCAACAGCACCTCTTGCATTGTTTCACATTTTGTATGTAAGTGTGAACCTCACAACTCACAAAATGGATGTAAACATGCTGAGGCAATGTCTGGCCCCTAACAGTCATCAGACCTGACTGAGCAAGGATCAGTTTTACTTCATTACTATCCCTATCTTGAATTTTTATTTTTTATCGGCACAATTCAATTATTTCTAAATTGGCCCCATGTGGTCCCTTTATGACTTCATTAATTTCCTCAACAGGTATCTCTGTATCTACTCCACGTATAATACCCGTTTGTTGCAGTAAATACCTTGGTATATACATATTGAAACCCTTCTCTTTTAAGGCTGAGGCATTCATCATTTTGTTGGCTGATACAGCATTGTCAAATTCAACCCTTAACCTGTTCCTCCCAATCTTTTTTATAATTATTATATTTTTGGCAATATCTGGATTAAGTGAATGAGCTTAAATGAATAAGCCTACCCAGAGCCATTGGGTGTATTCTTGAAATGCCGATTTTTTCATGATTTAAACTTTCTATTATAATGTGGAATGGACCTAGATCCTCATTTCTATAATATAAACTATTTTTCCCAACACTGATTTCATTATTGACATTTATTGAATTATTCCCTTTTTTATTTCCACCTTCCATCTCAATGTCAGGCGGTACTCCCACCTGCCTTCACTGTTAGTCATTTTTTAATTGGCTTAAAAACTAATATACCAATTCTCAACTATTTATACAATATTACAGCTATTTACAAAAAAAATTTAAAATATATAGAAAAACTTACCTTAATAAAATTAAACAAAATAAAGAAAGAAAAAATAAAGAAAAACTTATCTTATTAGTCGAAATAAGTATATGAGAAAAATACATAAAAAACTTCCAAAAAAGAAAAGAAAATAACTTACTTCACGAATAATAAAAAAAACAGAAAAGAAAATGAAAAACACGCAAACAAAGAAAAAAGAAAATTTAGAAAACGAAATATGAATAATTTTAAATAATGATAAAAGTAACTGAAGCACAGCAACAAATACTGGACTTTGAGCACGTCCGCACTGTATGAGAACTAAACATCAATGAGGCGGAGGGTTCAAATTTTGACATTGTTATTTTCTCAGATAATAGTTACATTTTAAAGAATATGATAAAGAGTTTGAAAAAATATGTCGATAATGGAATCTAGCAGTGAACCTGTCGAAATCTAAGATTATGGTTTTTAGAACGAAAGGTGGACGATTAAATAAATGTGTAAAATGGTCCTGGAAAGGAAAAGAAATAGAAATGGTGAATTGTTACAAATACCTGGGAATCCTTCTAACTCCAACACTTAACAAGAAAAAACACTCTTTATTTAAGACTAAAATTGGTAAGGTAGGAATTAATGAAACGCGGAAGAATATATTTTTGAAAAAAGAAATCCCGCTTACATGTAAATTTAGAGTTTTTGAATCGGTCATAGTTGGTCTGCTATGGGGCACAAGTGTAGGGCTACAGAAGATCGGAGGAGATAGAAAAAGTTTGTAGGTTTACCATATAACAAACCAAACTATGTGCTTTATCTGGAGATGGGATTTGATCCTATTTTTTTTTATTTTTTTTCATTAAAATTACATTTTAACTACAAAGTGAAAATACTGACGCTGAATGATGACAGACTTTCAAAATTTGTAGCGAAGGAGGTGATTAAAAACAAAGTGGGCTGGTTTGAAGAATGATTCGTTTGGGAGAAATGTGAGGTTTACCGCTAACGTGGGACATTAAAGAAGTTGAAATGTGGCCTGAAGTTTTATATAACATAATCACTATATGCAGACATAATTTTAGAAATAAATGTTTGGAAGAGGTGGAAAAAATGTTAGTATCATGTTATTTATAAATTAGTTAACAAGAATCTTAATTTTATTGAAGAAATCAATGATTGCGATTTGCTAAAGAATCGATATAAAATGTCGATGCGAACTATTAGACCTGAATTGTAAGAAATATATTGTTAACAGGTTCATCTATGTTCCTTGTGTAATTTGGGTGAAATAGAGGACGGCTACCATTTTATACCAGTGTGTACGATATTAAAATGTTATAGACTAGAAGTTTGGGGAAAAGAAAAATTAGAAATGAACGAACTTGTAGATATTCTAAACAGAAGTGACTAGGAAAGTTTAAGGTATGTGAAATCAGCGGGTAGTTATAGGCTATGCCTCATTTTTAATTACAACAAATGAGTTTTAAAAGTTTGAGTTATTTGTTATTTTAGAGCTTACTTATTAAGAAGATTATTTAGTTGTGTTTTTCTTATTTCAATTTTTTTTTTGTCTGTTTGTTTCTTTTAAACTGTAAATAGCGTATTAGAGCTTAAATTCTTTCATGAAAATAAATGTACACTTATTCATAATTGAGAACTCCTGGCAGACGGTATTAATTATACCATGCTTTTAGAAAGTGCTTTAGATTATTTTTTTTTTGTAAGTTTAATTTTTACTTTTTGTTACTCCTAGTAAGAGGAAGTATTGTAATCGTGTCAAATTTTCGATATCGAGTTTTCACCGGAAATATCCGTTTTGAGGTCCCCTTAGTCCAAAAAATTAGTTTTTAACAAATGGTCTGTGAGAGTGTGTGTGTGTGTGTGTGTGTGTGTATGTATGTGAACAGCATAGCACAAAAACGAAAAATCGTAGAAAGTTGAAATTTGATATTCTGTTTAGAGGTCACCATGGGATCTGACTGTACGTTATCTGTAAAAATTCCTTAACCGGAAGTACTACTTTACTAGTTGGATATTTTACTTTTTTGCGATTTTCTCAAAAATGGCTCCGACGATTTTCTTTAAACTTTAAACATCAACAACACATACAAAGAGTTACAACTTTTATGTTTACAAATAAAGCTTATTATTATTATTATTATTATTAGTAGTAGTAGTAGTAGTAAAAATTATAAGTTGTTTATTTGTCAATATAACCATATTATCTGCAATAAGAGGAGTCGTGTGAGCGTTTCTCACCAGATTTTTTATTTTGTCTCATTGTTTTAAAAAAATCTGGTGTGAAACACTCACACTTTGACAAATTTTCTTTCGACTTCAAATTTACTCATTTGTTCTAATAATAATGTAGAGATGTAGTTGGGAACAAGTACCTTAGTAATAACAATAATAATAACATTATAGTTATTACTTTTATTTTAATAATAATAATGACATTGTGCCGATTGTCATCTTTCCAGTTGGTTTAATACCGCGCGCTATCCAGGCTGGGCTACTCAAACTAGAAAGACGCCAGCTTTAATGTAGCAAGCTGTAAGCCTCCATTCCTGTAGGATCATCATGGAGATTTTGCTGCAGAGGAAGAACGAACCGCGGCGCTGCACCACTGATAATGATGGCCAAGTATTACTAACACAAAAATACAAAACGATGTGTTCACTTATAGTGATGCAGGTGCCTCCGTTGCCTAAGGGTCGCGAGACACCTTAAATAAAAAAAATAAAAAATAATAATAATTGTTTATATTACGAAAAGAAAACAATACAGAAGACAATACATTATAACAAACATAATGAAACACCTAGTGTTTGGCAGAATTGCCAAAAAAAATGAAAACCTCTCACTCTGTAAAAATATATAAAAAAAAACCGGTTAACAATTAGAATAAAATAAATATTCCTTCACATATATGATTATTAATTAACTCCGCATCATGAAAATTTCTGTAACAATATGCATCTTTAATTAGTAAATTTATTCCAGTTGTCACCATTTAAATAATTACATAATTCTAATTCTGTTATTTATTTTTGTCAAAATATTTCAATCCGTCGGAAGATAAAACAGGGCATATAGCAATCTACTATATCCTACACTTGACCTAAATTGCATTGTGAACACATCTGATTTGATTCTAAGTTGAACGGTCTAAAATTAAAATTTAATGTTTCACTTCTAGCCTTCAAATTTATTTCAATACAAAACTTATAATCTGACATGTAATTACAATTATAATTTAATTTAGGGTAAATTTTATGAAATGTTCCTCGACTCGCTTTCATTTCGGTCTTTAATTAAATTATTAATTAATTGAAATTCGTTTTCCAACCTTCTAAACAATCATTACTGAATTTTTTCCAAATTTATTTCATGCTTTCCACATAGATTATTATTAGTTTTATTTTACCTAAATAAATAAACACACAACAAGTAACATAAGGTACGTTAAAACTACATAATAAACAATGAGTTCGCTAGTTCAAATAGTCATTACCCTGATGTTTGCACTTTGATCTAACTAAAAAAAAAAAAAAACAATATCCCACACTGTATTTAGTCTTTGCTGAAGTGTCCCACCGCCCACTTCTCTTCAAGAAACTCATTTATTTTATAAAAGCTGTTTTCCTTAAAGAAATGTTTTAAAGTTTTCTTAAATGGTTCGATCTTCAGACTCATTATTTCTCTCGGCAGTTTGTTAAATAAACTCATCGCACTTGAAGCTAACTCCGACTTTGCCAATTTTCTCACTGGTAAGTGTAGATTATTTTTGTTTCTAATGTTATAAGAGTGTTTATCTCCTCTAAATTCCATATTTTTCTTTCCTTTTAGATTTTTTTTTTAATTTAAGGCGCGTCAACATCTATGATCATTGGCACCCGGGGCCTTCTCAGTGCATTGCCGGCCTCCGGACAGTGTTCTCTCGTTGCAGCCAACACTGTCCATCATTGGACAGTGAGTATAGAGGCTCCAAGGAAGAAAAAATCTAAGGGTAGCACAGCTGGACTCCAACCCGGGTCCTCCGCGAGGGAGTCCAGTACGCTAACCACTTAGCTATTCCTTTCCTTTTAGATTAACGAGACACTTAAAAATACATGAGGTCAATGTCATTATTTTGTGAGTCGGGCACAATTTTCTACAACTATCTCTTGGTTGCTTTCTATAAATGATTCTAATTGCTTTCTTTTGCAGTTTAAATGTGTTTACAGCGTCAGGCGTTCCTCCCCATAGGACAGTTTGGAGTGGAATAAACCAAAGTACGCAGTTCTTAACGTCTCAGCCCGTAATTCGTCTTTTAGACCTCGCAACAGGTAGATAACTTTCGATAGTTTACTATTTAATTTACTAATATGATTTTTCCACGATATACATGAGTCAAGTATGATTCCAAGGAAATTAGTTCTTATAGTTTTTTCTTTACATTTAATAGTAAATTCTTTAGTGAATGTTTTCTCTTCATTTAACATTAATTCATTTTTCGCGATTCATGTTTTGAGTTGTTTAAGGTTTTCCTGTGCATTATTCAAGGCTAGCTTTGTTTCGTTACTTCTTGTCATTAAAGTATTGTCGTCCGCATAAAGAATTACTTTACACGGCACTTGTCCGCCTACTTCGTTAATAAAAATTAAAAAAAGCAGCGGCCCCAGCACAGATCCTTGAGGAACGCCCCTATTGATTTGTTTTATCGCAGAATTATTTCCATTGAGACAAACGTAGATCATTCCACAATTTAAACCACAGTAAGCTTTTAGAAATAATATTTAAAGCTATCTTATTTGGGAGACTAGCATCCGCCATTTTAAGAATTTTTATTCTTAAAAATACATGGCAATACTTTGCATTCTTTGCGAAGGGAGAAAAGAACAAAGTATACAAAGAAGAGAAAACGATTTCCAGAATCAACACAAACACCACGCAAAAACTAAGAGAAATAAGAAAATAATTAGCATTAATTTCAAAACAAAAAGGCTAGTTATATTTTTAGTGTTAATTTTATAAACAGGTTTTTATTTCACTAAATAAAATTACCGTTTATTACCTTTTGTATTTTTATTTTACCAGACTTGCAATTCACCAGAAAATCTATCACACAAAATAACAATGTAGTAGAAAAGGTACCTTATTCCTATTCTACTTAATAATTTACTACCTTCCTTGTACCTCCCTTCTATTTTGATTCGATAAAAATGCACATAATCGATTTATAGAGGGGGAATCAACAAACAGGAAAAGGCAAAACTATAAATAAAAATTATTTTAAATTTCACTTCTAATAAAGATAAGAATGCAATTGCACAAATAAACAATTATGTTCCTACATATTTATTACAGAATTATAAACTTAATTATAATAAAAGGAGCTGGCAACAGTGGCTCAGTTAAAACCTTCAAATGGAACACTGTTTTAGAAGATACATAAACTACACACTGGGGTACGTGGGACCCCACTTTTTATATAGATCTCAATAATGTATAAAACCATAAATAATGTTCGTAACATATTTTTTTTTAAATAACTGAATGTGTTAAAGAGTAACAAAAACAAATTAAGCAATTTATTAGTAATTTGTAAAAAATATCTATCATTAAAACAAAATCTAGGAATAAAATTTTCAGAAACATAGCTTTCATTAAAAAATGGTGTTTGTTTTTTATAGTAAAATTTAAACGCGTTGTAGTAAATTTTATTAGAAAACATACTAAAAAAAATTCCTCAACCAAATTTTTAATAGTCTGCCTTAGCCGAGGCAGTCCTCGCACACCTTCGGTCTGTGTTCGTCACAGATAGGCCTCTTACAATGTAAGCAAAACAGCTTTGTTTTCCTATCGTTCTTTCTAGGGCAGAAGGAACACCTAGCTTTTCTCGGGGGGGTTGGTTCTCTTTTTTCAGAGCCACTCTCATCATCACCAACCATTTCCCTTATTAGTACTCTTAAACCTCTTCTTAGGGTTTGATTTTGTAACCTTTTTTTTAAAAATGGTTCAATCAAACACCATGACAAATTCGTCAAAAATTGACGCCGCGAAGATTTGTCTTCACTTATATTGCACTTGAAGAGAACCATCGCATTGATGGCACTTTGATCAAGCATCCCGTAGAACACTCGCATTGGCCACCTCCTTGTGGCTCTAGCTGTTGTATATGAATGGCATAATTTATCAAAAGTGTCTGTCCCTCCCTTAGTGTCATTATAAAACATAATAAGTTCTGGTTTATTTGTCTTCGAATCAATATTATTGTTATAATGCATGCTAGACAGTACCAGAACAGTTTTATTTTTTTGGGGGACATATGACACTAACATTTTTGTAGCGTCAAAAGCGAAGCGACTGCTGCCTACTCTTTGCCCATAAGAAACGACGGAGGAATTTCGCGCTTATTTTTGCGAAGTGTACCAACCATTGTTAAACCATAAGTTTCTAGCATTTTATCAAATAATGGAATCGAAGAAAACCAGTTGTCAACAGTTACATTCCTGTTCGTGTTATATAATGGCTCCGAAAGTTTTCTAACAATATAAGAAGGTACACTCTCGTTCGCTTCAGGTTTTACTTTCCCCGCGTAAGGTATGGCGTTAACCATATACCACGTCCTGCTGTCATTTAGCATAAAGATTTTTAATCCATATTTGTCTGGCTTAGATGCTAAATAAACTCGGAAAGGGCAAGAACCACGAAAGTTGAGCAACTGCTCATCTATCGTGCAATGTTGAAATGGTGTATAAACTGCAGTGCAGTTAGCAATGAAATCATCCACAGTTCCCTGATGGGAGCAAACTTATCCTCCTTCTTACTTGATACACGAGTAGCTTTATCGTCAAAACGTAGGCAAGTGCACAGAAATCTAAATCTATTTAAGGGCATGGTTGCTCTAAAAATTGAAGAACCATATTTTGTACACCACATTTCTTCATAGTTCACGTGAGCCGATTTACTTACACCACAAAAATACAAAAGTCCAATTAGCGCTTTCAATTCCAGGAGGTTGGTCAGAGAATGATAGGTTTGGTGCAAAGTTACTGTGGACAGTCTGCGACCAATTTCCTCATTTGTATGGATAATAATTTAAGAGACTGTCGGTAAATAATACCGACCAAGCCTGTAACGGTGTTTTCCCATCCAAACCCCTACCTTTCGGACCAGGAAGATGTGAAACAATATTTTTGGACTGGACTTTGCCGCGTTTCTGGGGAATTTCAGTGCTCCACTAGTGGCAATTTTTGCCTTTAAGGGATGCTGAAATTTTTATATTGTCGTGTACGTCTTGGGAATCCTCTGCACTCTGTTCACTACTGGAACAGTGTTCTTCTAATTCTACATTGTCCTCATCATTTAAACTGCCGTTGTCATCATCTGAACTACAATCTATTTCATTTTCAGGTTCTAAAATCGCCCTTCTTAGGCGTTCCACTGACCAAGGTTGTCCATCAACTGTGCAATAAACATCGCTGCCACCGGAAGCCATGATAAACCTTATAAAAATTTAAAAAATCTAAATTGCTAAGATATTGCAAAGTAACCTAACCAAAAACAAACAAAAAACAGCGAAGTATACTTACCTTTTCCGCGATAAAAATTAAAGTAGTAATTGTCTCATAAATAGCACACTGGGGTTTTCACAGACCCCAAAAGTGAAATAAAATTTAATATACAAGGAAGCAGTGGCGGCTACTGGTATTCGCGATTGCGCGACTGAAACCCCCCCCCCCGCTATTTTGAAAAAAATAAAATAAAAAGTAACAAATTATCATGTTTATTACTTTCTCTTATTTTTATTTCATATTTCAATTTCAAAAAATATTTTCATTTTTATTTATATTAGTTTCCAACCTTAGTCACAGTAAAAATATTATATATTGCCTGATATCAAATTTCAATCAAATCCATGTAAATAAATAATGAATGAATAATGTGAAAAAAATAATTTGTTTGTCACAAATCCGAGGAGAATCAGACATTAAAGAATAGGAACGTATATCAGTATAGGAGCTCACTCTAATGTGTTGTTTAATGTATTGTGCATTTTTGTACGATTGTAGGTATAATGCATGCACATATCAGGAGATGTATAAAATGTAGGAAGTTGGGGGTTCACAGTTCGGCATCGGCTGGAGAATTTAATATATATATATATATATGTATATATACACACACACACATATATATATATATATGTGTATATATACAAAATTTCTTTGTGTTAGTATAGAAAAGTGTATATTCCTTATTACTTTATAAAATAAGAGTGGGGGTTACAAGCGCGATGAACATTACTTACAATCTTACGAATGAACTTACCCGATCTTAGCCGGAGTTAAAAAAGTTGTTTTTAGCAAATGTATTGCGTGTGTGTGTGTGTGTGTGTGTGTGTGTGTGTGTGTATGTATGTATGTAGTATGTATGTATGTATGTATGTGAAGAGCATAGCTCAAAAACGAAAAAAAACCGTAGAAAGTTGAAAGTTGAATTCCGTTTAGGTATCACCTTGGGATCTGACCCTAAGTGATCTGTCAAAATTCTTCAACCGGAAGTACCACTTAACTAGTTTTTTTTTTTTTTTTTTTTTTTTTAAACTTTTTTGCCATTTTCTCAAAAACGGCTCCGACGATTTTCTTCAAACTTGCTATATCAACTACATATACAAAGAGCTACAACTTTTATTTGAAACATTTCTCTGGGAAAATTCATTTAAGGACAGTATGGGCGACGACGTGGTGTTAGGTTTCATCTAAAGTGCTATTTCAGTTGATTAGACAATTTTGTCATCTAAATAATGTTAATTATAATTGAATATGTTGTTGAAATTCAAAGTTTGAAAAAATTGGATAACCAGTGCGTTTACTTTACCACTTTACTAAATGATTTTTTCACTTTTTCGAGATTTTCTCAAAAATTGCTCCGACGATTTTCTTGAAACTTCTTATATAAACTAAACATACAAAGATATATAACCTTTATTTAAAACATTTGTTGGTAAAATTCATTTAAAGGCACTTTTAGGGAAGGGGTGGGGTAATTTTCTCTAAAGTGCTATCATAGTTGAATATACAATTCTATCATCCAAACAAAATTAATTAGAAATAAGTAGATGGGCAAAATTCTGAGTTTCAAGAAAATAGTAAACCGGAAGTGCGTTTTTACTGAACAGTTTTTTCCGTTTTCGATGGTTCCATTAAATTTGGTACACTAACTATAAAATTTGTCAATTATAATTTTGAGAACTTGTGTGACTGTTTCACACCAGATTTTTTTGTGATGTGATGTGCCTGTGCCAATGTGTGGATTTCTAAATATTGTTTTTATATTTATAAAAATTTGATGTTGGTATTGGTACTTAAAACATCACTAAGATATATGACCCAGCAAAGAATCAACGCTAACTCATTCACATTTCCTTTGAATCGAAACACTTTATTTAGATAATAAAAATTTCCGTTAAGTTAACCACTTAATTTTCGAACTCAAACGGTACAACTCTTTTTTTCCGCAGTTCTTCTCTGGGTGCACAGTGACAGATTTATTGTTAATTTAATATATTTAATTGTAGGGGAGGAATGCAAGTTTTTACCTGGCTCTTGGCTTACTTCATGATTTCTATCTAGCCAAGCTACTAATAATGATAGGTAATATAAGTATTTAAAAAAAAAATGTTGAACCCCCACATATCCAAGTCAGGAGCCGCCACTGCAAGGAAGTAAAAAAATTTTAACATTAGAAACAGTCAAAATGGATGCAAGTAAATTTACAAAAAGCCGCTAAATTTAGTGAAACATGTGATATTAAAAAAACATGTGTTCAAGTAACAGTGGGGTCTAAGGGACCCCAGTGTGTTGTCGGAGGGTTAAGGGAGGTTTAAAAAGGCTCCGGGCGCCAATGACCATAGATGTTGAAACGCCTTAAATTAAAAAAAAAAAATACATAGTATTCATTCCTAATTCTAGGTTTAATGTATAATTTGATGTATTATTCGGTAACTGAAATATTTTTTCTGTAATAGCTCTACGGATTCGTATCTGTTATATCGCAGACTTGGCTTGCGTCACACACAATTGTACGCGATGTTCGCATAAACTCAAATATAATGTAATAAACTTAAGTTGAGTAGTTAGAAAATTAGGACACTGCTGAGTCGACATGTACCACTCTGGCATAGCAGCTAGCGATTGAATTCATTCTGGTGAGATCCGCGGTGAGTGAAGGGTGATCCTGCACCTGTGGCTGATCCGCGGTAAGTCCTAGCGCAGTAAGGTATTTTAAAGGTAGATGTGCGGTTGGTATGCCAGAGTGGTAGTCGCCCAGCAGACAGCAAGTAATTTATGGTAGATAAGTGATATATTATAGTAATTTATTGTAGGTAATTGTTAGTATTTAGTAGACAGTAAGCTAAGGGTTACTTAATCGGGGTTTCTGATATAGTTGTAAGTGTATGTTCTATAGTTGCATAGGTGTATATACGAGTATTAACGGGATGGGTTGTATTAGGTTGATGGAGTTGTATTTATTGGTAGTTGCATAGAGTGTATAGTTATATAGTGTATAATTAATTGGTCCTTTATAGTCTGTTAAATTATAATAAATGTATGATTTCTGAGTGTGACCTACTTTGGGTTCCTTGGCCGAACCTTACAACCACATTCAATAAAACAATAGAAAAATTTACTGTACCATTCACATTTACGTTTTTTTGAGGTAACTTTGAACCCCAGTTACTGTTAGATGAGTACTTATCCCTAATGTTGAGAATTGATTGGTCACTTTAGGGAATAACAATTTTTTTTTTTAATAACACAGGCATACGCAAATATTGAGATAGATCCCGAGGATCGCCATTATTTGTTTCCACATCCCAAGGCCTACACCAATACTGTCGCCTCCATTTGGTATAGCGAATGCAGCTCGTATCTGGTATAAGTCAATAACACAAATTTTAGATGTAATTCCTAGGATGCTATATTCTTTGATAATGTACGTATTCCATTAAATACTAAAGAGGAGCATCTGCAAACCTTAGACTAAATTTTTAAAAGGTTAGGCGATAACGATATTAGAAGTATGGGCCTCAGGTTTACTCAATTTAGACATAAATTAGTGAGCCAAAAAATACTTTATTGTTATTATCAACACTTAGTACATAATTATACATTACAACCTTTCTAGCATGTGCAGAATAACTCCGAGTCACGTTCCCACTGCTGCCATCATGGTAGAGATTAGAAGGAACATTAAAATAATCATCATTCAAGATATAAAATAAATGAACTCAGGAATACACATTATTAAAAACTGATTAAATTCAGAAATATAAAAATAATGAAAAAGAATTATTTAATTAGTTGTGGTGGTGGTTGGTTCCACAGAGCTGGAAAGCATCAGAGACATTTCCGTGATAGCCTGCTTCTTTTTGTGGTCATCGACCGGTTTCGGGCGTTCGCCTATCATCAGGATGTTTTTGTTAAACAGTGTAATAACATAGACTTGCACTGTTTGACTGAGAAGCAGACTATCACGGAAAATGTCTCTCATAATTATTTAATTAATTCGTGATTTTTTAATTCTTACGAATTTCAACGTGGGTAGCCGCCATAGTACCAATAAAACAAAATGCTTATTTTCCCAAGTTTCCGTTGATATTGTGGGTTTAACTTAGGCAAAGTAGGTCTGCAAATGTGCCTTCATAAGGACGAGGTTGTCACAGCTGCTAAAGAACTTCACAATACGACAGAACTGATATCGATCTTACGATTAGTTAACTTTCATGAATGTTTCTGCAAAGATTTAAGTACAGTAGCTTCCCTCTTTATCAGCAGTTAAAGAAAAATGTTAAATTCAGAAGAATGTCGTCTGGGGGCGGGTGTTGGTGTATTGGTTATGAGCATGGACTTGTAATTGGGAGGACCCCAGTTCGAGTCCAGCGTATAACTAAATTTTATATTTGTTTAAAAAATGTTAATAGTAAAGTAGTGCTTCCGCCTCCGTCCACGACACCTAATTTGGTAGTTGGACGTTAAGCCCGCCTGAAAAAATAGGCATTACTTTACTTTAAAATAGAAGAATGTCGTCTGGCATTTAACAATATCAAAGAACTAATAGTGTCCGACGTGGTCTTAATTCAATATGACCCTTTAAAAACTCGTACAAGCCACTCAGTTCCTTGCGCAGTTTTATCTCATTTGCAAGTAGGCTGCTTTGCACGTGACAAGCCGAATTGATAAGGAAGGTTACGCAATAATTTTCGAGTTAAAAAATTGTTTAAGTACCACTAAGAAAGAGATTTTACCTTGTTCACTGACCATAGACCGCTCATTTCAATATTTAATCCCAGCAAAGCATTATCCACATCGAGCGCTTACGAATACGCAGTGTGCTACTTAACTGCAACGTTTCACCAACGGAAGAAACAGATTTTCGTGAAATATTTAGTGAAAGATGAATCGACTGCGATGAATATAATGATGTTAACGTAATTCAATTTCTTTTAGTTTTGATTTTATCCATCGTTTTTGAAAGGTTCATTGCTTTTTACAATTACATGATACAGGTAAACCTAAGAAAAAAAGTTTATTTCACCTACACCAATTGCTTATTTAATTTCCTGTCCAATTTTCTTTTCTTCGGTCTTAAAATTCCAGGGCCTGACCCTCCGTGGAAGGGACATAAAACGGGCCAAGAGAGAAGGCTGACGCAGCTTACTGTCGGGAATAAAACAGAATGTGAGGTACTAGTAGGTTGAATCATTGACAGCAGTGGGGCGGTTCAAGTATAATTGGAAGGCATAGCAGCTCGGCCTTAATCTCTTTAGGGGCTGGTCCAGTGCCAGCAGATTGAGTCTGGCATCACCTGGGAGTCTGCCCTTCACCGCAACAATTATACTCTTTCTTCCTCTAACATCCCCCCCCCCCCACAATTATACTTTTTTCACCTACCGACTGAGTTTAATTTCCACTATTTCCCCCCATGGTCATCTGTTATGGAAAAATCCCAATGGTATCAACAATCTAACATTGATAACTCATCTTCTACGTTACTCAACCACTATAACCTCTCTCACTCTAAATAAAAAAAAAAAAAAGCCTCTAGTGAAATAATTTCAATAATGGAATTGAAATTCATTTTTAATCAGAATATTACAATTTATTAATCATTTATTTAAAAAAAATAGAATATTTATAACTTCAACTATCTTAGTCCACAGCAGTAGATAATAAAGACGTGTTCTAAAGCAGTTTTCTGCACAACATGGCGTCCCACCACAGTTCCATCACCCCTCATTTCCTGTAGGCAAAAAGGTGTTAAAAATTAATTTTTTTTTTTGCTCAAGTCAGCAAAAGCGATCTTGCAACCTGCACCATCCAATTCCATCACTTAACGAAAAACTGTAGAAAGTTGAAACTTGATATTCCGTTTAGGTATCACCATGGCTGCTGACAGTGGGGCATCTGACAAAATTCCTCAACTGGAAGTACCACTTTACTTGTTGTTTTTTTTTTACTTTTTTGCGATTTTCTCAAAAATGGCTCCGACGATTTTCTTTAAACATGGTATTTCAACTACACATACAAAGAGCTATAACTTTTATTTGAAACATTTCTCTGGAAAAATTTCATTTAAGCGCAGTTATGGGGAGGGGTGGGGTTAGGTTTTCATCTAAAGTGCTATTTCAGTTTGTGAAACAATTCTATCATCTAAATAATGTTAATTAGAATTAAATATGTTGTTGAAATTCCGAGTTTGAAAAAATCTGATAACCGGAAGTGCGTTTACTTTACCACTTTACTAAATGATTTTACCAGTTTTTCGCGATTTTCTCAAAAATGGCTTCGACGATTTTCTTGAAACGTGTTATATAAACTAAACATACAAAGATCTACAACTTTTATTTAAAATATTTCTCTAGGAAAATTCATGATTGGCACTTTTAGGGGAGGGGTGTGGAAAGTTCTATCATAGTTGATTATACAATTCTATCATCCAAACAAAATTAATTAGAAATAAATGGCCAAAATTCCAAGTTTCAAGGAAATTAGTTAACCGGAAGTGTGCTTTTACTGAACGGTTTTATCAGTTTTCGTCGTATTTGATTTAATTTGGTACACAAACTATAAAATTTGTCAATTATAATTTTGAAAGCTGGAGTAAGAGAAAGTTGTGTGAGTGTTTCACAGCAGATTTTTTTTTTACTTACTAGTCCCGGGGGGACCACCAAGCAGATTGAAACTCACAGATATTTATTAACTCTATTAAGTGTCCAGATGCGCGGCTAAAAATCTTTTACATAATCTTTTGGGAGAAAGGGCATGGAAGCACATAAGAATGGTAGCAACAATATACAGTAGCTGGTAGGTTCCGAATTCTAATCTTATAGATAATTTTTGGACAATCTAGACCATTCAACTCGAAAGTATCTGGGAAAATTTACAATACATACATACAATTTCACATATATGTTTACTTATTTATTACATCAATTTTTTATGGCACAATTAATGTCAGTATTGTATTCATTTTTACTTTCTCTTACTCCTAGTAAGAGGAAGATTGTAATCGTATCAAATTTTCGATATCAAGTTTTCACCGAAAATATCCGTTTTGAGGTCCCCAGACTTCAAAAAAGTGGTTTTTAGAAAATGGTCTGTGTATGTGTGTGCGCGCGCGTATGTGTGTGTATGTGAACAGCGCAGCTCAAAAACCAAACATCTTAGAAAGTTCAAACTTGATATTCCATTTAGGTATCACCATGTGATCTAAAGTAGGTTATCTGTCAAAATTCCTCAACCGGAAATATCACTTTACTGAATGTTTTTTTTTCTCAGTTTTTTGCGATTTTCTCAAAAATGGCTCAGACGATTTTCTTCAAACTTGTCATATCAACTACATATACAAAAATCTACAACTTTTATTTGTAACATTTCTCTGGGAAAATTCATTTAAGGGTACTTTTGGGGGAGAGGTGGGGTCAGGTTTTCCTCTAAGTGCTATTTCCGTATAAGTATAAAATTCTGTCATCTAAATAATTTTAATTAGAATTAAATGTGTTGTTGAAATTCCGAGTTTGAAAAAATTGGATGATCGGACGTGCATTTTTACCGAAATGTATTTTTCAGTTTTCTGGTATTTGCTCAAAAACGGCTCCAACGATTTTCTTTAAACTAGGAATATGAAATACACATATAAAGAGCTGCAACTTTATTTTAAACATTTTTTCTGGTAAAGTCATTTAAGGGGGCTTTTGGGGGAGAGGGAGGGTTATGTTTTTCTCTTAAGTGCTATCATGATTGTTTTTTATACAATTCTACAATCCAAACAAAATAATGTAGGGAACACAAAAAATATTAAAAAAGAATAAGTATATTTAGTTTAACCATAAGAAACACATAATACAATGCATAAGTGAGAGAGCAGCCATAACACTTCTTGCGTCACACACACTGCTAGAGGTGAAATGCCAACCTAAACATATTCTACAGTTCGGCCAATCTGACATCAGATCATCCTCGATCGTTAGTCATGGCAACACAAGTACTACTGTGTCTACAAACATAACGCTATTGCTAAAGTTCTGATCACATAAATGTTTTAGATTAAATAACGCATAAGCTATCATAAGGCAATCATAAGATTAACATAGGGTGACATAACATAAGACATAAGTTTACATATGATTACATAAAACATAAAATATCATAATTATACCAGGAACATAAAGGCCTTTTGAATGCAAAGCTTGAGATTTATGTCTTTTATTCAGATGCAATGGTACCTGTAACACCAGTTAATTAAAATAAATGTAATCATCAGTGGCATCACGACAAACGGAGACTAGGCTGATTCATCAAGATCCAGATCTGTATTCGATACACCTTGCCACGGTCTCATCCTACCTGATTCATATATTCCCTCAAATGGTTTTTGTGTAATCTGAAACCCATCTACATCTCTCAAAACATACCGATCATTTGGTAGAATTTTCTTAATTGCGTACGGTCCGCGGTACTTAGGTATTAATTTTTTGTTTACACCCGGGGTTGTGTCGGTGTTCCTAACCATAACGAAATCACCTATATTATATTTCGTTGGAGCTTTATGCTTTTTATCATAATCCAATTTATTCTGTTTCTGGCTGATTTCAATTTGTTCAGCCGCAGTCTCTCGGGTAGTATCCAAGTTTCGTTCCGATTCATTTAATTGGTCTAAATACAACCGCAAGACATCTTTCACTTTTCCCCGCTGGTTCACACCGAAAAGTAATTTGCTTGGAGTGGTTTTCGTTACTCGGTGGTATGTATTATTAAACGCAAATTCGACATCATGTAATTTAGTATCCCATTTATCTAAATAGTAACCGATTTTGCTAGCATAGGAATTATATCCCGGTTACTTCTTTCTATTTGGCTATTAGCCCTTGGTGTTCCTGTTGCGATTAATACGTGCTCGATTCCTCAGGCTGTTAAATTTCCCTAAAGGCAGTTGAGGTAAAGGCAGTTCCCCTGTCTGAAATTAATCTGAGTGGTTGACTATAACTGGCGAAATAACCGTCCAAATGTTTGATCGCCTCTTTACTATCGGTAGATTTACACGGATACAACTTAATGTACTTGGTAAAACCGTCAATAATCTCAAAAATGAACCTATACCCTCTAGAGGTCTTCTCAAGTGGACCAAGATGACCTATATGCAAACTTACAAAAGGTTCTTCTCCCTTCGGAATATTATGCAATTCGCCTTCTTTCCTACCACTTAATGGTGAATAAACTATGCATTTGAGACAATTTTGTATATATTTTTTTACTTTATCCCTCATACGGGAAAACCAATATGAACGTGTTATTAACTCTATTGTTTTATCAACTCCTATGTGACCGATATCGTCATGATAGATTCTCATAATTTGAATTTCCATTCTACTAGAGACAACAAATAAGATTTTATTATTCTTTTTACGGTACACCAATCCGTTTCTTAGTTCGAATTTAGGGTGTTCTGTTTCCTCTAAAAGTTTCCTTATTTTGCCTATTCCCAGATCCTGCATCTGCTGTAAGGCTAAATTTTGTTCTAAAGTGTTTTCTTCCAGCATTAACACATTGTGTATTCTGCTTAGGGCATCTACGTGCTTCATTCTATTGGCAGGCCTATGTGCTACACTAAAATTATAATTTTGGAAAGCTAAAGCCCATCTAGCTATCCTTGGATTTATATCCTTCTTATCTAGAGCAAGTTTCAGACTGTTACAATCTGTAAATAACTTAAATGAAATCCCATATAAATATGTATGAAATCTCTTAAGAGAATAAAATATGCAAAGACATTCCAGTACAAAGCTGTGATACTTTGCTTCAATACCTGTTGTGCGTTTACTGAAGTATGCAATTGGATGAAACGAACCATCCTTTTGTTTCTGTAACAGAACAGATCCAAATCCCAAACTACTAGCGTCGCAATGAAGCTCAGTTTCCGCGACTGGAGAATAAATAGATAAAACTGGGGCACTAGTTAAGCGACCTTTTAATGTATTAAAAGCTTTTAACTCTTCTGTACCAAAACTGAACTGAACTGATTTCTTAGTTAGATTGTACAAAGGAGCTGCTATCAATGAAAAATTGGCGACAAAGCGTCTCGGGGCAAAGTGAAAAGTTTCGTGATTATTAAGTAAAGTTATTTCGGCTTCCAGATTCACATTTGACTCTAAGGGTTTATCACAATGTAAATAGTTATTTATCATTTTACTCACGGACTCTTTTACAGTCAAACTTAGATTTTGATTCATCAGCACCTCTGTCTCAGACGCCGCATCACCACTGTCGATTAACATCAAAGCGTTATATCCTTCATGAGTTTTATTTGGACATATCTCTTGAGCTTTGCTAGAACAAATAGTTACTACTTCAGAAAAATTAATTTTAATCCTAGGGTTTGCTACAAAATCCCTGCCTAACAAACATTTGTATGGTATAGTATCTTTATCTACAATAAAAAAGGTCATTTTTAATTTCACATTACACTGTTTGACTAAAACTTTGCAAGAAATTTTGCCCAAAACACTTAATTTACTTTTGTTAATGCCTTCAAAATTTTGTTTACTTACAGTTTCTATATTTTCATTATTCACCAGGTCACATGTTAATAATGAAATACCTGAGCCTGTATCAATTATAGCCTCCACCTCACAATCCTCCGTTCCCTTGTCTATGACTATACTCGTGTAATACGGAGACGACCTGACAACATCATGGACAATATAAGTAGAGCTGGTGGCATCCTTTCCAGTACTCTTTGACAGCTGAGTGCTGCGACAATCCTTTTGCCTGTGGCCCATCTTTCCACATTTAAAGCAACTGCCTCGCTCCCGTTTTGGCTGCTTGCATTCTGATACTTTATGCCCTTCTTGGTTGCAATTAAAGCATTTCATCGTCATGCCAGTAGACGATGGTGATTTTTTAGACATTTGGAACTTTTCTGAAGAAAATGAACAAGATTTATTAGTAAATTTTGTTCTTACCTTATCATAAATCTCTAATTTAGACTTTAATTCTTTTAAGTTCTTCGATTCATAAAGTGTAAGTTTATTTTCAGCCGAATCTGGTATCCCATCAACAATATATTTAATGAGAGCATTACTTTCGATAGCTCCTCTAGACGCCATCTCTTTCATAACAAGATAATACTGAAATATACTTTCCTCTCTTTTCATTTGCCTCTTCGACATCATATCATGGAGCTCAGCACTATTTATTTTTTGAGAAAATTCTTCAATTAATATATTCTTTAAATTTCTAAATGATATCAACTTCCTCTCGCCATAGACACAAACTTTTGCTAAGCCTCTTAGTGATTTTTTAGCATAAACTAATTTTTCGAGATCATTCCATTGCATGATTTTTGCTATTTCTTCAAATTCATCAATCCATACTTCGATGGAAAAGTTATCTTCCCCGCTAAACGGACGAATACTGTCCTGTACATCTTTGAATGTCATTGTAGACCTAGGACTTGTAATGTTGTTATCATAAATCGGCACGTTTTCTTCTGGTTTAACTTTCACTTCTACTTCATCTTCTTCATCACTTTGTGTGTCTTCGTCACAGTCATTATCATCTTGGGCCAACGAATTAATATTCATCAAGCTTTCTAATAAACGCTCAGCAAGTTCTTGCTGTGAACCTTCAAAATCTATTTCCAAAATAGTGCAAATGGCAAATAAATCACCCAATTTTAAATTGTCTTTAATCCAGTCAATTTTGTCCCGATATTCTTGTGAATACTTCGTAAATTTAAAACCTTTTAACTCACGTAGTCTTTTTCTTCTATTTCTCTCACCTTCTTCCCCATAAACAAGCTGATGAAAAGTCACAATGGTTTTAAGTTTAGCGTTTAAAATGTTTGCTTTAATAAAAGAATTGTTTTCCATCTTCTCCATCTTAAATGATTAAGTAAAAGTGTACTTACTGATCCCAGGTTATAATTTTTTTCACAAGCTTTTCAACACTAAATAAGATAGAATTGTTATTTAAATTCGTTTTTATAAATATGTACACAGTATAACCAGTAAAAACCAAAGTACAACCCCACAGAAATGTTATTAACTGAAATTCGTTTTAATAAATATGTGCACAGTAAGACAGTATATAATCCACAAGTTGACCAAATTGAACAGTATAACCAGTCAAAACCGAAAGTACAACCCCACGCCTGAAATTGTAGGGAACACAAAAAATATTAAAAAAGAATAAGTATATTTAGTTTAACCATAAGAAACACATAATACAATGCATAGGTTCACAAGCATATCGAAAAACAAGTGAGAGAGCAGCCATTACACTTCTTGCGTCACACACACAAGAAGGAAGGAGGTTGAGGTGTAATGCCAACCTAAACATATTCTACAATAATTAGAAATTAATAGATGGGCAAAATTCCGAGTTTCAAGAAAATTAGTAAACCGGAAGTACGCTTTCTGAACAGTTCTTTCAGTTTTCGACGAATTTCATTAAATTTGGTATGCTAACTATAAAATTTGTCAATCAAAAAATTTTGAAACTAGGGTATGAGAAAGTTGTGCGTGTGTGTGTGTGTGAAAGATGTGTGAGTGTATTTGCACACCAGATTAGTTTTTTTACCATCACCAGATGTTAACATTTTTTATTACTCATTTGAATAAATGAGTTGAATACTTTAATATTGTGAACACATATTGACTGTTTTGAACTTTTAAACAATAACTGACGTTTGATTAGTCCACATTTTACCCAATTAGCAGGTTTATTATTTAGATAATGAATATATATATTTTTTTAATTTATTTAATTCTTAAATATTTGGAGAACCAGCTGATCACTGTGGCAGTGAAATTCTAAGTTTTTGCTCTCTGAATTAAATACATTTATTAAGGTAATTAAAAACTTTATAAACGTGAAAAATAATCCAATTGTGAAACGAACGACCCCTGAAAAAGGGAGAAGACAGGAAAAGCCCAGTTCACTCATCAAAATGAGTAAAAAGAAAGCAAACATCGTGTTGCAGTGGGCCCAAGAAGAAATGGATAGCTACCAAGAAACCCCTGAAGATGGTGAGTACAGTAATCACATTACTTACAAAAAGCCGCGAACCAAAGATGTAACTAATGCTTTGGATTTAAATTCAGAAGTTAATTTTCCATGGCTTATAAAATTACAAAAACAAAACACGCAAATTGACCAAGCAACAACTCACCATAGCAATCAGAAATCATATGTTTCCAATTCACAAATTCCAACACATAATAAATTCGTACCTTTAGCTAGCATTGAAATTGATGAATCTCAAACTGAAAATCCTTCAAATAAACCATTGAAAATACTTCCAATATTTAGAATTGGCACTGACAGCTATCAAACAATAATAGAATACATTAAAAATACAATTAGCTCCATATTCGAGACACAATTATGTAAAAATAAAATCAAAATCACAGTAAAAACCTTGGAGGACTTCAGGAAATTAACCAAATTCTATGACGAATCTTGCATAAAGTATTACACCTTCGTAAATCCCGAAGACAAAAGCTGTAGCCGTTATAAGAGGTATACCATACTCCGTCACAGATGAAGAAATACACGAAGAATTAACAAAAACCTACCCCGTCATTTTTGTCACCAGACTACTGAACAAAAAATACGAACCTCCTGCCCCTACACCGCTCTGCGCAATAGTTTTGGAGAACAACGACAAAGGCAAGGCAATTTTCCAATTAACAGGCCTCTGCTATTCGGTGGTAACAGTAGAACCAAAAAGAAAATCTAACCGCATTCCTCAGTGCAGAAACTGCCAAGAGTTTGGACATACAAAAAATTATTGTCGACTTGATCCTAAATGTGTAAAATGCGCAGGTGACCATCATTTCACAGCATGTCCAAATCGCCAACTCCAAACGCCAAAATGCGTAAACTGCAATGGTGATCATTCAGTCAATTACAGCTGCTGTGAAACTCTAATCAGCATCATCAACAGGAATCGATCACGCAATAGAAGACCAAAAATACTATCCGGAACTCACAACACTCACCAAGAATCTTCTCCAAGAACATATCCTCAGCCCGCCTCTTCAAATAATCAGCAGTCTACCTCAAGCAATCCTTCCAGTTCATCTCCTAACTACTGGTCACAAAGACGACAAACAAGTAGGCCGCCTGATCATAACTCTACCAACACCACCTCTTCTGAACCAAACTCACCCATTATTACTCTGGTCAAAGATACACTCCTACAGATAATCACACCTCTCATTCCACACATAAAACAACTAATTACCAACTTGATACAGAACTTAATTTTTTCAAACAATGGACGACCATAGATATCTCCTTACACACAACTTAACACTAGTAAACTGGAATGCTAACAGACTAAAAAATACGAACCTCTACATTTACAGACTTTCTTACTAGATATGACATTGACATTGCCTGCATCACCGAAACTCACCTTACCACCACTGACCAAACACGTGTAGCTTCAGGTGGAATCGCCCTCTGCGTGAAAAGTAATATCAGACATCTTGAATTCTCTTTACCTCCACTTCATAATCTTGAAGCAGTAGCGATACAGGTAAGTACTGACAGAGGACCTCTAACGATTAGCCCATCCTACTTGAGACCAAACACTCGACTTATGCAAGACGACCTTCAACTCCACATAAAACTGTACACTACTACTAGGAGAACTTAACAGTAAGCACACATACTGGGGATGTCGAACCGCCAACAACAACGGTACTAGATACAGTAGTGGAATCGTTTATTGGATGATCCTTACATCAAAAGCAAGCACCGCTAAGGCTGGCCACTGACCTAAATCGGTAGCCACAAAATAATGACATTGACCTCATGTATTTTTAAGTGTCTCGTTAATCTAAAAGGAAAGGAATAGCTAAGTGGTTAGCGTACTGGACTCCCTCGCGGAGGACCCGGGTTGGAGTCCAGCTGTGCTACCCTTAGATTTTTTCTTCCTTGGAGCCTCTATACTCACTGTCCAGTGATGGACAGTGTTGTCTGCAACGAGAGAACACTGTCCGGAGGCCGGCAATGCACTGAGAAGGCCCCGGGTGCCAATGATCATAGATGTTGACGCGCCTTAAATTAAAAAAAAAATCTAAAAGGAAAGAAAAATATGGAATTTAGAGGAGATAAACACTCTTACAACATTAGAAACAAAAATAATCTACACTTACCAGTGAGAAAATTGGTGAAGTCGGAGTTAGCTTCAAGTGCGATGAGTTTATTTAACAAACTGCCGAGAGAAATAATGAGTCTGAAGATCGAACCATTTAAGAAAACTTTAAAACATTTCTTTAAGGAAAAGAGCTTTTATAAAATAAATGAGCTTCTTGAAGAGAAGTGGGCGGTGGGACACTTCAGGAAAGACTAAATACAGTGTGGGATATTGTTTATTTTTTTTTTAGTTAGATCAAAGTGCAAACATCAGGGCAATGACTATTTGAACTAGCAAACTCATTGTTTATTATGTAGTTTTGACGTACCTTATGTTACTTGTTGTGTGTTTATTTATTTAGGTAAAATAAAACTAATAATAATCTATGTGGAAAGCATGAAATAAATTTGGAAAAAATTCAGTAATGATTGTTTAGTAGGTTGGAAAACGAATTTCAATTAATTAATAATTTAATTAAAGACCGAAATGAAAGCGAGTCGAGGAACATTTCATAAAATTTACCCTAAATTAAATTATAATTGTAATTACATGTCAGATTATAAGTTTTGTATTAAAATAAATTTGAAGGCTAGAAGTGAAACATTAAATTTTAATTTTAGACCGTTCAACTTAGAATCAAATCAGATGTGTTCACAATGCAATTTAGGTCAAGTGTAGGATATAGTAGATTGCTATATGCCCTGTTTTATCTTCCGACGGATTGAAATATTTTGACAAAAATAAATAACAGAATTAGAATTATGTAATTATTTAAATGGTGACAACTGGAATAAATTTACTAATTAAAGATGCATATTGTTACAGAAATTTTCATGATTTTCATGATGCGGAGTTAATTAATAATCATATATGTAAAGGAATATTTATTTTATTCTAATTGCTAACCGGTTTTTTTTTATATATTTTTACAGAGTGAGAGGTTTTCATTTTTTTTGGGCAATTCTGCCAAACACTAGGTGTTTCATTATGTTTGTTATAATGTATTGTCTTCTGTATTGGTTTCTTTTCGTAATATAAACAATTGTTATTATTTTTTATTTTTTTTATTTAAGGTGTCTCGCGACCCTTAGGCAACGGAGGCACCTGGATCACTATAAATGAACACATCGTTTTGTATTTTTGTGTCAGTAATACTTGGCCATCATTATCAGTGGTGCAGCGCCGCGGTCCGTTCTTCCTCTGCAGCAAAATCTCCATGATGATCCTACAGGAATGGAGGCTTACAGCTTGCTACATTAAAGCTAGCGTCTTTCTAGTTTGAGTAGCCCAGCCTGGATAGCGCGAGGTATTAAAGCAACTGGAAAGATGACAATCGGCACAATGTCATTATTATTATTAAAATAAAAGTAATAACTATAATGTTATATTATTATTGTTATTACTAAGCTACTTGTGCCCAACTACATCTCTACATTATTATTAGAACAAATGAGTAAAATTTGAAGTCGAAAGAAAATTTATCAAAGTGTGAATGTTTCACACCAGATTTTTTTAAAACAATGAGACGAAATAAAAAATCTGGTAAGAAACGCTCACACGACTCTCTCTTATTGCAGTTAATATGGTTATATTGACAAATAAACAACTTATAACTTTTACTACTACTACTACTACTACTACTAATAATAATAATAATAATAATAATAATAATAATAAGCTTTATTTGTAAATAAAAAATTAAACTTATATAAAAAAAAATAGTCTAAAGCACTTTCTAAAAGCATGGTATAATTAATACCGTCTGCCAGGAGTTCTCAATTATGAATAAGTGTACATTTATTTTCATGAAAGAATTTAAGCTCTAATACGCTATTTACAGTTTAAAAGAAACAGACAAAAAAAAAAATTGAAATAAGAAAAAACACAACTAAATAATCTTCTTAATAAGTAAGCTCTAAAATAACAAATAACTCAAACTTTTAAAACTCATTTGTTGTAATTAAAAATGAGGAATAGCCTATAACTACCCGCTGATTTCACATACCTTAAACTTTCCTAGTCACTTCTGTTTAGAATATCTACAAGTTCGTTCATTTCTAATTTTTCTTTTCCCCAAACTTCTAGTCTATAACATTTTAATATCGTACACACTGGTATAAAATGGTAGCCGTCCTCTATTTCACCCAAATTACACAAGGAACATAGATGAACCTGTTAACAATATATTTCTTACAATTCAGGTCTAATAGTTTGCATCGACATTTTATATCGATTCTTTAGCAAATCGCAATCATTGATTTCTTCAATAAAATTCAGATTCTTGTTAACTAATTTATAAATAACATGATACTAACATTTTTTCCACCTCTTCCAAACATTTATTTCTAAAATTATGTCTGCATATAGTGATCATGTTATATAAAACTTCAGGCCACATTTCAACTTCTTTAATGTCCCACGTTTGCGGTAAACCTCACATTTCTCCCAAACGAATCATTCTTCAAACCAACCCACTTTGTTTTTAATCACCTCCTTCGCTACAAATTTTGAAAGTCTGTCATCATTCAGCGTCAGTATTTTCACTTTGTAGTTAAAATGTAATTTTAATGAAAAAAAAATAATAAAAAATAGGATCAAATCCCATCTCCAGATAAAGCACATTGTTTGGTTTGTTGTATGGTAAACCTACAAACTTTTTCTATCTCCTCCGAACTTCTGTAGCCCTACACTTGTGCCCCGTAGCAGACCAACTGTGACCGATTCAAAAACTCTAAATTTACGTGTAAGCGGGATTTCTTTTTTCAAAAATATATTCTTCCGCGTTTCATTAATTCCTACCTTACCAATTTTAGTCTTAAATAAAGAGTGTTTTTTCTTGTTAAGTGTTGGAGTTAGAAGGATTCCCAGGTATTTGTAACAATTCACCATTTCTATTTCTTTTCCTTTCCAGGACCATTTTACACATTTATTTAATCGTCCACCTTTCGTTCTAAAAACCATAATCTTAGATTTCGACAGGTTCACTGCTAGATTCCACTTATCGACATATTTTTCCAAACTCTTTATCATATTCTTTAAAATGTAACTATTATCTGAGAAAATAACAATGTCAAAATTTGAACCCTCCGCCTCATTGATGTTTAGTTCTCATACAGTGCGGACGTGCTCAAAGTCCAGTATTTGTTGCTGTGCTTCAGTTACTTTTATCATTATTTAAAATTATTCATATTTCGTTTTCTAAATTTTCTTTTTTCTTTGTTTGCGTGTTTTCATTTTCTTTTCTGTTTATTTTATTATTCGTGAAGTAAGTTATTTTCTTTTCTTTTTTGGAAGTTTTTTATGTATTTTTCTCATATACTTATTTCGACTAATAAGATAAGTTTTTCTTTATTTTGTTTAATTTTATTAAGGTAGGTTTTTCTATATATTTTAAATTTTTTTTGTAAATAGCTGTAATATTGTATAAATAGTTGAGAATTGGTATATTAGTTTTTAAGCCAATTAAAAAATGACTAACAGTGAAGGCAGGTGGGAGTACCGCCTGACATTGAGATGGAAGGTGGAAATAAAAAAGGGAATAATTCAATAAATGTCAATAATGAAATCAGTGTTGGGAAAAATAGTTTATATTATAGAAATGAGGATCTAGGTCCATTCCACATTATAATAGAAAGTTTAAATAATGAAAAAATGGGCATTTCAAGAATACACCCAATGGCTCTGGCTAGGCTTATTCATTTAAGCTCATTCACTTAATCCAGATATTGCCAAAAATATAATAATTATAAAAAAGATTGGGAGGAACAGGTTAAGGGTTGAATTTGATAATGCTGTATCAGCCAACAAAATGATGAATGCCTCAGGCTTAAAAGAGAAGGGTTTCAATATGTATATACCAAGGTATTTACTGCAACAAACGGGTATTATACGTGGAGTAGATACAGAGATACCTGTTGAGGAAATTAATGAAGTCATAAAGGGACCACATGGGGCCCATTTAGAAATAATTGAATTGTGCCGATAAAAAATAAAAATTCAAGATAGGGATAGTAATGAAGTAAAACTGATCCCTGCTCAGTCAGTTCTGATGACTGTTAGGGGCCAGACATTGCCTCAGCATGTTTACATCCATTATGTGAGTTGTGAGGTTCACACTTACATACAAAATGTGATACAATGCAAGAGGTGCTGTT